>JBBPBT010000152.1:1119238-1137260 GCA_037974875.1 Cicer bijugum | reverse complement strand
TCTAATATTTAATTTTAAAAAGAAAATAATAATAATAATAATAATAATAATAATAATAATAATAATTAGAGTTAAAGAAGTTCTTATTTTCTATAAAATTTTAAATTTTAGTCTTTATAAAAAAAATCACATTTTTAGTTCTTACAAAATTTATCCTATCGACAATTTGAATAGTTGTTCGTAATATTTTTTTTAGTGATCACTCATGGTTACAACTTATTATATAAATTGTCATTTTAGCAGTAGCTTGAACGCAATAATCTTCTTTTAATTCAATACCATTTTCGACAATAGTTTTGGCCAGACCAACCTTAAACCATTATACTACCGTATTAATTTAATTTAGACGCGCTAAATTAACATTAACGTCATTAATACCATTAATCTCATGTAATAGACAGAAAATCATTCACATGCTGCTATTGTTTATGTCATGTGACCAACATACCAATTTATTTCAACACTCACATGCTGCGGTTATATATATTATACATACGTAGGATATAATTTCCTCAACTTTTCACATCACCTTTTTCATGGCCAACATTCTCTGCTTCCATTTGTTATTTTTTGTTCTTTATATCTTCTTATCTCAAACACCAATTCAATCATACGGCACAGGGTTAAGTTTTAAACTAATACATAAAAACTCTCCCAATTCACCCTTCTACAAATCACATAATTTTCATAAAAACAAATTTCACCATGTTCCAAAGAAATCATATCCTTACAGTAGAGTGACATCATCCAACAAAGGTGATTATCTCATGAAGCTCACATTAGGAACACCACCAGTTGACATATATGGTATGGTTGACACAGGTAGTGACTTAGTGTGGGCACAATGCGCACCTTGTTTGCACTGTTATAACCAGAAAAATCCAATGTTTGAGCCTCTAAGATCAAAAACTTACACTCCTATTCCATGTCATTCAGAGCAGTGTTCATTTTTTGGTAACTCCTGCTCTCCTCAAAATCTGTGTGCTTATAGTTATAGTTATGCAGATTCTTCTGTAACAAACGGGGTGCTTTCTACGGAAACAGTCACCTTTAGTTCTATCAACGACGAGCCTGTTGTCATCGGAGGCATTATATTCGGGTGTGGACATAGCAACTCAGGAAATTTCAATGAAAATGATATGGGAATCATTGGAATGGGTAGAGGGCCTCTGTCACTTGTTACACAAATTGGCAGAATTTATGGGAGCAAAAGATTCTCCCAGTGCCTGGTTACTTTTCATAGCAATACACACGTTTCAGGAACAATTAGTTTTGGTGAAGACGTCGATGTTTCAGGCGAAGGAGTCGTTACAACTCCTTTAGTCTATAAGAAAGGCCATACTGCTTATTTAGTCACACTGGAAGGCATAAGTGTTGGAGACACATTTGTTGCTTTTAATTCTCATGGAAAGCTTTCTAAGGGGAATATAATGATCGATTCGGGAACACCATCAACATTTTTACCGCAAAAATTATATGACAGTCTGGTAGAGGAATTGAAAATTCAGATTAGTTTGGTACCAATTGAGGATGACCCGGATTTAGGGACAAAACTTTGTTACAGAAGTGAGACAAATTTAGAAGGGCCAATCTTGACTGTTCATTTTGAAGGGGCAGATGTGCATTTGATGCCAATACAAACCTTCACTCCAACAAAATATGGGGTGTTTTGCTTTTCAATGCATGGCACTAATGATGGATGGTATATATTTGGCAATTATGCTCAATCAAACATTTTGATTGGATTTGATTTAGATAGAGAGATAGTTTCCTTTAAACCAACTGATTGCACCAATCAGTAGAGATAATTTTAGTGTTGGTGATATCTATAATTTCACAAAAAACAGTATGTACTTTCATTGAATCAACAATCTTTTGTCATAAATGAGTTTTGTTATTTTGAAACTCTGATCCGTTTTTCTTACCATGGTCAAAAGATTACAATCATTCAATTATGAACATTGAATTTTCCCTATTGTCATCTTGAAGAGTTATTCATTTACTCTTTTTGCCGCAATAATCTCTTGAACAGTTTCCAAAGAATTTAAGTGGAAATATTACGAACATATGAACCCCAAGAAGCATTATACCTTCTCTTCGAGTATCATTCAAGAAGAAGAGAATGGGCTTTTTACACACGGATTTGTGTGGGTCCCTAGCATCAAAATCAAATTCATTCCTTCTACTAATACCATTCCAAGCAGAGTAGGTTCGTTCAGAGCGCTCCAATTCGCGGGGAAAAACAATGTTAGGTAGGACTTGAATGACGTAACCAAGTGACACTGAAAATGTTATATGCTGGGCATGGTCGTAACATATTGAACGCTGCAAAAATCTTCTGGATTCAGCTTTCATGGCCTTCGTGAAAAGTTTCAGGCTATCCAAAGAGCTCAAGCTAGGGTAAAAGGGAATAACAGCTTCAACATGATGAATTGAAACAAATGGTGCTGTTGGGATTAACAGCTTCAATCGAAGGAGATCGGGCTGTACAAATTTTTCGATGCCTAAAATTTTTCCTTCGTTGTTGTCTCCATAGACCACGTAACCTTTTTGATTCAAGAGAAAATTTTGTTTTATTATCCGTCATATCCACTATTTAAGTATCACATATTTGAATTACTCTACATGCATACCTACAAAATTAATATCAAGTTTCATTAGGTACCCATTGTACTTTAGGGTCCTTGATGGTTAGTCCATTTTTTTATCCACACATAATGCCCTTTTGAAACACTAAAGTTTTTGACATGGCAAACATTAGGCGTGTGACCATTAAGACCACAACAAATACAAGTAGAAGTAAATCTAATTTTTTGAGATTTCTTTTGAAATATTTTCCTTTTACAATGATGATCTTTTTGCATAATTATAACATTTTCTTGATTGAATTGGTTACTTGCTTTAACAAAAATTGTTTTATTCAAGCTTGATTTATCAAATTTTGAGTATCCAAGACCACTTTTGCCTTTTGAGTATCTTTGCATATTTAATACGTTTTTCAATCCCATTTGTCCCTTTTCGTATCGCTCAATTACTCTATTTAATTGAACAACTTTGAAACAAAGAGAATCACACTTATTGCATGTAAAATTTTATTTTAGTTTTTTAGAATCCTTCTCCATAGTGTCAACTTTTTGTTGAAGAGTTGAAATTTGATTCTTTTGGATTGACACTAATTTGAACAAATTTTTACATTCGATAGGTAGTTCTTAATGGTATTTTGAGCATCATTATATTCTATAATTAATTCACTATTAGTTTTATGATGAAGGGAGTTTGTGTTACTAACCTCTTCTTCGTCATCCGATTGATGTGATGCCATTAATGCAACATTCGCGTATTCGTCACTTTCTGTTTCCGAAGATAAACTCACTTCGTTGTCTTCCCATGCTATGTATGCCTTTTTGAATTCTTTCCTTTTGATGGTATTTTTCTTGATAATGTTCGGATATTCTGCCTTAATATGTCCTTACTTACCACATTCAAAGCAAGTGAAGTTTTGACTTGAGGTAGGACTATTTCTTTTTCTGAAGCTTTTCTTTTTGAATGTTTTATCGTTTTCAAGAAACTTGCCAAATTTTTTATCAAGTAAGGTGATGTTTTCATCTTCATCTAAATTTCTGTCCTTGATTTGTTCTTTTGATTCAGTCTTTAAAGCAATGTTTTTGGTCTTTCTCTCTTGACTTTCATTATGTTCTAACCTTCCAAGTTCGATTTTGTGTTCTTGAAGTTTTCCGAACAATGCAGAAATAAACATTTTGGATAGGCTTTTCTTTTTGGAGATTGCTGTCACTTTTGGTTGCCAAGCCCTCGTTAATGATCTTAATACTTTTAGATTTAATTCATAATTGGTGAAGATTTTTCTGAGTGTCGACAAATGGTTGGTTAAGTAGGAGAACCTTTTCTACAAGTCTAAGATATATTCTATGACCAACATTCGAAATAATTCGTATTCTTGGGATAATAATGTATTGAGTTTGAATCTTTTTACCTCAATAATCCCTTCATGAGTTACTTCGAGTGTATCCCATATTTCTTTGGCCGTTTTGCAGTGGGATACACGAAATAATTCATCCATTCCAAGTGCTGATTGTAGCATATTTTTAGCCTTCTAATTGAACAACACTTTTCTTTTATCATCGTCAATCCATGAAGTTTTTAGACTACTTTAAGAAAGTACTACTTTCTTTTACAAACAATGTAATTTGATTTGGAATAAGAATAAGAATGATATAATGATATCAATTCAAGATTATTTCAAGAGTACTTTGAGAATCTTTCTCAATGATATGAAAATGTAATGCAAGTACTTGAAATAAGAAAAAGTAACTTTGAAAATAAATAAAAAATTTGTTCAAAGTTGTTCAAGATTTTGTAGTGAAATTGTATGTCCATTAATCTGAAACTATGGGGTATTTATACTCCATAGACATCAGTTCAGATAGGTGGTCATTGTTTCAAGAGTTTTGATGAACAAATGCAATGATCTAGAGCCATTGCAAATATGAAAAATTGCATTGTTTCCATGTGTATTCGAATACAATATATATGTATTCGAATACACTTCTTATAACGTTCAGATTTATTCAAAATTTTCATCTTGTATTCGAATACAATGTCATGTAGTCGAATACAAATAAGTGTATTTTGCTACTGACTTGCAGTTTGTATTCGAATAATCAGGTTGTAGTCGAATACAAATGAGTGGTATGAGCTACTGACTTAGCACTTGTATTCGACTACAACATCTCGTAGTCGAATACAGATGTCAAGTTTTTGATACTAACTTATCATCTGTATTCGAATACAATATGCTGTATTCAAATACGATATTGTTGTTTTGTTAAAAACTTTAATTTTAAATATTGTTAATGTAATGAAAATCCTTTTTATGCATATGCAAAGATGAATGGTTCTCACGTACTTTCGAAGTATTGATTGTATCATATGCCTTTACATTTATTCAAACCTTTAATATGTTTGATTATAGTTGACATATAATATTTGGACTTCTTTTTTAGCATTGTTGCTTTGATCATAATTCTTGATTTTTGTCTTCATCAAAAACATACGTTTTACATTCTCCCCCTTTTTGATTATGACAAAATTTAGTTGTTTGGAGAGACTTCATCATTAACAAGTTGCTCCCCCATATTTCATGCATACTTCATTTTTTTAAGAATGTTGAAGACCTACAAAATTTTTAAGAAAAAGAATATACCAAATTTTCTCCCCTTTTTGACATGATCAAAAAGAAGGAAAAAATAGAAACATATAACTCAAGCATATAAAAACGAATAAAGTGAAAGCACCACACAAAAGATAAACAAAGGAGGATTACATAGATAAAATGGAAACATGTTCAACTTAGTACATCACAAAAGAAAGATATAGTCAAGAATTTATAACGATAACATCATAAAGCATTACACAAACATAAACAAATATATTCCTAATATCGAATTACAGGACGACATCTGGTGGGAGATGAAGATGGTCAATTTTGGCAGATAAACTACTAAGGTCATGAGCTAATGTTTCATGGTTGTGAGCAATAGTAGTTTCGATGGTTTGAAAACGGATGTTGATGGAGGTGGTCATGTTTTGGAATTGGGTAGTGATAAAAGTCTGTAAGGAATCCAGCTTGTCCATGACCATGCGATGTGAAACATGATCATCATCGGACGTGGTGTCCTCTGCTTCGTCGTCTGCTTGGGTAGTAGTAGAAGATTGACCCAGATCACCTTTATGAACACAAGCCTGTTGTTGTTCATTCCATATAATCTTCATACTTGGAAGCACACTCAAGTCAAGTACATTGTCCTTGGTTTGTGTGTACATGACTTCGCTAAAAAAATCTACTTTGAAGTAGTCCAAAATTCTAATGACTTCCTTGGCATAAGGTAAGCCCACGACGTCCTTTGAAGCAAACATCACAGGACAAACAAAGTAAGCCCAGCTAAGTGGACATCCTTCGAACATGAAGTATATAATATGAAGTTCAAATTTTGCGATATGAGAGTAATTTCCAGCCTTAAGAACCAGAATGTAACTCAAAAAGTAGTGCAGAAGCCTGTAGTCAATGGTGAGATTTCCAAATGTCCAAATTACTTCATAAAAAAATTGATTAAAATAAATAAATAAGAGAAAAAAGAAAGAATTATGAAAGAAAAGGAAAATGAATGTGAGATTTATTTTTATAGAGGAATACAAAAAAAAAAGTAAAAAAAGAGATATAGAAAAAGGGAAAGTAAAAAGAGGACAAAATTAAATGAAGAGAGATTGTGTGAAAAGTAAAAAAATGAGAAATTAAATGAAGAGAGAGATTACGTGAAGGTCACCAGTATTTGTATTTGTATTTAAATATTAAATATATTTAACACTTGACTTTTCTGTTTATTGAATTTTGTATTACTTTCATTCAAAAATTAGATAATAATAATAATAATAATAATAATGATAATAATTCTTAAATGCTGATAAAAATTTCAACATGCAAATTAAAATATTATTACCAAAGAATCAATTGATATTGTAATTAAATTTAAAATAATAATACTCAATAGTCAACTATAATATTATTATTATTATTATTATATACAAAGTAATATTAGTCTACAAAAAATAAATTTCACGAGTCTCTTTTTAAGATTTTTGTTTCTGGTTTAATTTAATTTTTTTTTTAATTTTTTAATTTTAATTTTGAAAAGAAAAATAATAATAATAATAATAATAATAATAAAAATTAGAGTTAAAGAAGTTTTTATTCCTTATAAAATTTCAGATTTTAAGTTGTAGTCCTTGTAAAAAAAATCACATTTTTAGTTCTTATAAAATTGATCTTATCGACAATTTTAATCATTGTTTGTATATTTTTGAATATTTTTTTCAAACATATTTACATCATTATAAACATATGGCTTGAAGGCACTTTTAATCTCCTCATTTTTGTATAAAAAATATGACTTGAATGTATAATAATACGTGTATAAATAAAATTAATAATAATACATCAACTATTTGCGAAGGACACTTTTAATTATATTTTTTTAGTGATCACTCGTGGTTACAAGTTATTATATTATTAAAGACGTGCATTCCATCTACATAATTTGCGACCTAACATGGAAAAAAATTATCATCTTAGCGGGAGAGATAAAAACAAATCACGACAATTTATATAAATTGTCATTTTAGTGGTAGCTTCTCGACGCAATAATTTTCTTTTAACTCGATACCATTTTCGACAATAGTTTTGGCCTGACCAACCTTAAACCATTATACCGTATTAATTTAATTTAGACACGCTAAATTAACATCAGCGTGAGTTAATACCATTCTCATGTAACAGACAGAAAATCATTCACATGCTGCTATTGTTTATGTCATGTGACTAACATACCAATTTATTTCAACACTCACATGCTGCGGTTATATATATTATACATATGTAGGATATAATTTCCTCAACTTTTCAAATAACATTATTTATCCCTTGCTAAACATCATGGCCAACATTCTCTGCTTCCATTTGTTATTTTTTGTTCTTTATATGTTTTTATCTCAAACACCAATCGAGTCTTACAGCACAGGGTTAAGTTTTAAACTAATCCATAAAAACTCTCCCAAATCTCCCTTCTACAAATCAGATAATTTTCATAAAAACAAATTTTACTCATTTGAACAAGTTCCCAAGAAATCATATGCTTACAATAGAGTGACATCCAACAACGGTGATTATCTCATGAAGCTCACATTAGGAACACCACCAGTGGACATATATGGTTTGGTTGACACAGGTAGTGACTTAGTGTGGGCACAATGTGCACCTTGTTGGGGCTGTTATACGCAGAAAAATCCAATGTTTGAGCCTCTAGGGTCGAAAACTTACAGTCCTATTCCATGTGATTCAGAGCAGTGTTCATTTTTTGGTAACTCCTGCTCTCCTCAAAATCTGTGTGCTTATAGTTATAGGTATGCAGATTCTTCTGTAACAAACGGGGTGCTTTCTAGGGAAACAATCACCTTTAGTTCTACCAATGACGAGCCTGTTGTCATCGGAGATATTATATTCGGGTGTGGACATAGCAACTCAGGAACTTTCAACGAAAACGATATGGGAATGATTGGAATGGATGGAGGGCCTCTGTCACTTGTTTCACAAATAGGCGCAATTTATGGGAGCAAAAGGTTCTCCCAGTGCCTGGTTCCTTTTCACACAGATACACACACTTCAGGAACAATCAGTTTTGGTGAAGGCAGTGATGTTTCAGGCAAAGGAGTCGTTACAACTCCTTTAGTCTATCAGGAAGGCCAGACTTCTTATTTAGTTACACTGGAAGGCATAAGTGTTGGAGACACATTTGTTACTTTTAATTCTCCTGAAATGCTTTCTAAGGGGAATATAATGATCGATTCGGGAACACCAGCAACATATTTACCGCAAGAATTTTACGACCGTCTAGTAGAGGAATTGAAAATTCAGATTAGCCTGGTACCCATTGAGGATGACCCGGATTTAGGCACACAACTTTGTTACAGAAGTGAGACAAATTTAGAAGGGCCAATCTTGACCGTTCATTTTGAGGGGGCAGATGTGCAGTTGACGCCAATACAAACCTTCATTCCACCAAAAGATGGGGTATTTTGCTTTGCAATGGCTGGCACTACTGATGGATTGTATATATTTGGCAATTTTGCTCAATCAAACATTTTGATTGGATTTGATTTAGACAGAAAGATAGTTTCCTTTAAACCAACTGATTGCACCAATCAGTAGAGATAATTTTAATGTAATATATTTAGTGTTAGTGATATCTGTAGTTTGTAGTTACGCGGTCAAGAGAAATATCATAAATCTAAAATTGTTCAAAAAAAACAATATGTACTTTCATTGAATCCGCAATCTTTGTCATAAATGAGTTTTGTTATTTTGAAACTCTGATCCTTTTTTCTTACCATGGTCAAAAGATTACAAACATTCAATTATGAACATTGAATTTTCCCTATTGTCATCTTGAAGAGTTACTCATTTACTCTTTTTGCCGCAATAATCTCTTGAGCAGTCGCCAAAGAATTTAAGTGGAATGAGAGAGTTGAGCTGGAGTCTCTACCGGGAACACTAATTCCACAAAATGAATGGACAGTCGATCTGTGACAAAAAAGGGAAATAAGATCAAGGAAGCATGTTGCAAGTGTGCACACATTTACTCTCACTGAATTAGAATGGTATTATCAGAACCTTGTTATCCCCCTATAGTATATACCTACGTTGATAGGCATCCTATTCCAATCCCTTCTAGAACTGTTTTGAGATATGAAAAAATATGACTTTATAAAGTAGAGAGTGGGAAGATATATGGAAAAAATTGAATACTCACATATTCCGATGTTAGAAACCTTTCTCTACCATCTGCAAGTGTATATAAAAGTGGTAGACCACACAGAAATTAGAAGTAAAGCTCAATTCAAGGTGAAAAAAATGCCGCATCGAACTAGCTCCTCACTCAAAATGCCAAATCGTGAGAAAAACACGAGAGTAAACTTAGCATGCCATTTCACAACTGACCTACACAATCAGTATACACTATACAGAGCTAACTAATAGGTCCCTTCCCAATTCGCACACTGTCCAACTGAGATTTGGAGGACTTCCTTGCCAGTTTGGCTTTGCCTGCAACAGAGACGACGCGGCACCTAGAACAACCAAAAGTTGAATCCAGAAATGTCATTATGATTGAAAAATGGCAATAACATCATAAAAAGTGCTCAAGAGCCATGAAACATACCAGATGCCAATTCTTGCTCAAAGGCTGCGCCACTACCTGGATCTTCCGCACGTTGTGCAGAGGGGGAAAGCGAGGAAAGCAGAAAAATCTCCTTTTGAAATCATCTTTATCTTTATTCCGAACATATGAACCCCAAGAAGCATTACCTTCTCTTCGAGTATCATTCAAGAAGAAGAGAATGGGCTTTTTACAGACGGATTTGTGTGGGTCCCTAGCATCAAAATCAAACTCATTCCTTCTACTAATACCATTCCAAGCAGAGTAGGTTCGTTCTGAGCGCTCCAGTTCGCGGGGAAAAACAATGTTAGGTAGGACTTGAATGACGTAACCAAGTGACACTGAAAATGTTAGATGCCGGGCATGGTCGTAACATATTGAACGCTGCAAAAAGCTTCTGGATTCAGCTTTCATGGCCTTCGTGAAAAGTTTCAGGCTATCCAAAGAGCTCAAGCTAGGATAAAAGGGATTCACAGCTTCAACATGATGAATTGAAACAAATGGTGCTATTGGGTGAGAGGATAGAAGACCGTGAGCATTACCCTTTATATCCCACTGAAAGATTAAAAGTAAAAGTAGTACTGATCAATTACAAATTCTAACTGATGAAATGGCTGCAATATAATCATAATCATGTAATACATCTGACAAATGTTTCTTTTCTCTGAAAATAGAAAGGACAATCTTTTTAAAAATACCGGATATCAACAATGTACCTGGTGAAAACCATACTCCCGGGTCAGCGGAACGCCAAGTTCAGTGATGCAGGCATGCAATCTATCATCACTACCATAAAGTTGGGGATACCTCTCGATGCATTCATCAAGAATCTCAAAGAGAGCCTTTGCAAGCGAATTACTTATTGCAATCCCGCCACCACCATAGGCCATCGAGTGACTAAAATAGGTATTAGCTGAATGGCTCTCTGAGGGGCTACCTATGTAAATCATTTCAGAGGAATTGTACTTGCTGAGAACGTCGACTAGGTTATTCACATTGAAGATGGTATCATCATCACATAGGACAAACCAACGCACGTCTGAGAGACCAAGGCGAAAGCTTTCTTTGATAATGCGAGAAATCCGAAGGCCAGAAGGGTGACCTATGGGATTAGTATAGCGGAAATATGAGGTGTCTTCAGAAATCATGATAGGGGGCAATAAATCATCTCCATGTTCTTCAACCACTTGTTCCTCCAACCACACATAACCACGCATGTCATTAGGACGCCACCATAGTCTAATATATTCCTTCCTACGTGTCCAAAATTGAGATGATCCTGCTATGCCAAAAACAATATGTTTAACTGACAATTCTTCTTGTTCAATGATACTGCTGCCATTGCTTAGATGATCTTTCATTGTACCAAATTGGAGGGCAGGAGGTGTTGTTACTTCTGAAAGGCGAAGAGGAGAAGTGCACTTGTTCCAGGGGAAAAAGTGGGGTCTATCTTCCCAGTCCTTTATGCGATGAAAGCAACAGATAGTTGCATCAGAGAAGACAAGTGAAAGCCAAGCAGTTGTAAACATGAGAAGTGCTGCTATAGCAACAGCCAAGCTACCAGTGCGGCTTTGGCGCCATTGACGGCTCCCATGCCGACTAGGAGACAAAGGAGAAAGACGGCAATTCTTGTCGTGGTCACGAAAGGATGAAATTATTGTTTTCACTGTTTGAGTCATAATCACCAGTTCACCACCACTCTAACGTGCATGTCTACCTTCCAGCCACCATAGGAGATGTAAAAAAGGCCAAAGGATCAAACTATATATGGAGGAGTATCAGCAAAGCAGCAATGGCAACACACACTCCAACCAAACTTGTTTTTTTACCTTACAAAGTGAGCACAAACTAGTAAAATGTTACAATTAATATACAGAGAAATTCACAGCAAAAATTGTAAACTAGGATAAAAGAAAACACAAAAGTTTGCCTTAATTATGATATGCAATTCTCTTAGCCTAGTAAATCATTTGTTTTCTGTTCAACACAGCTCACTCATAATAAGAAACGGCATAATAACACTGCCACCTAGTTATGCGGTCGCTAACAACCGTTTCATTTAGGGAAAAAATCAGTCGGAACTTGAACATCTAAAAGCTATGCAACAATTTTACATGAATAAGTTTAGCCATCTCAGTGTATTACTTTACAAATCAAAAGGGTAGGAAAAAGTTCAAGAGGAAAAGGGAATAGTCTCTATCATGGATATTCCTAGTTTAGGGTAGTATTAACATCTTTAGTGTATCTTTGGAATTACATTAGCTTCCAATTTTTCTCATGGTTCCGTCAAAACTACAAACTGTAACTTGAGAGTTAACGCATGTTGACCAACTTTCCATCTTGACAACAAACAGATGCTTACTTTTTCAGATTAAGACATTAATAAAGTTTATTTTTATATTATTCAGAAATACTAACAAATATACTATAAAACACCATCAATCTACTCCTAAGCTAAATGCACAATATCAAGGTGCAACAAAGATAGAAAAATTATAATCGCATACAAATCACATCTGATTAAACACGGGTGCATCAATAAACTCCCAAAAAAAAACCCAAAGTACAGCAAATTACAAAGGATCATAAAGAGAGAAAGGGGTTGCAACTGGCAAGATGTTATTTTTATCTTTTTTAATTGGGCATTTCATCAAACAGAAAAAGTACAGAAAAACAAAGAAACAGTAAAAAAGTCTTTAACTTAAAATAGCTTATCAAAGGGTATTGCAAAAGTGAGTCCTTACCTGAAACTAATAATCTATGATGAAAAAGGTGATGATGGTGTTGAAGTTGAAGAGTAGGTACTTATTAGAAACAAAAAAAAAAAAAACAAACCCATTTACTTAGCTAAATTTGAGTTAATATCATGATAATCATGATTATCATCTCTTTGGAACACGGAGATCTGTTTCCAGCAACAGCCAAATCAATGCCAGAGTGTTAGAATTTTTTTTTTGAAATGTCATGTGTAAGTAATCATCACAAAAAGTCAAAGAATGTGCAATTATTAATCTTTCTTATGTCATGTCTTTTATATTAAATCAAATAGTAATTCCTATCATATTTTTAGTAATATTCATTCATTCAAAAACGGATTCTTACATTTTAAATTTAAAAATATCTATTAAATCTGTATTATTCAAAATAGAATTATAATATAAGAAACAAAGCTATAAAATTGCAAAAAATAAAAATAAAAAAAAAATAAAAATTGGTGCTTTGTAGCGCCTAAAAATTCAAAGTGATGGATCAAAAAATTTGAAATTTGACATAGTAAAATTGAACACACAAATTTATACTAATGCATAAACCAAGAAAGAAAGAAAAAAAAAAATCAAGATTGCTAGTAATACTATTACAACGATTCTTAAGGAAAAAATAACAGTATGAGTTATATTTCCCAAAAAAACATGCAGAGGCACTCGTTGGTTATTCGAAATTAAGAATTAGTAACAGTTTTTTTAAAAAAAAAAAGAAAAAAATAAACCAATAGTTGAAGCAGAAAACGAAGAATAAAAATACCTTGTTGTTGTTGTGGTTGTGGCTTCTGGTGAAATTACAGAATATATGAATGACAAAATGAAACTAAATTAAAAAAGAAAAGGCTCCACCAGAAGTAACCGTTGTCACTACTCATTAGAATTTAGAACCGACTAAGACACTTTGACCAATACAATACAATACTTTGTCGTTTCAAATGTCGTTTTAAATTACTTCTTATTTGCACCACTAACCCTACCACTAAGCCTACTAGCAAATTTTTAAGGAGGAACTAAATTGACCATGACTTTGAATAAATAATGCTTTTTTTTTTCTTTCAATTTTATAAAATAAATTGAGAGATTAAATTGTACAATTGAGAAGTTAAATTATAGTTTTGTAATTTATTATATGATAAATGTTAAGATTGTTAATTTAGATTTTAAATTTGAATTCAAAATTTTATACATGACTGAATTTTAAGTGGTGTTTACCATTTTGTGTAACGATCTAAAAAATAATTTTATAATTTTTATTAATTAAAGTGAATTAATTACTAATTTATGATTGTCTTTTTTTACTAATGAATTTTATAATTTTTTTGTTAAGTAGTTTTATAATTTTAAGCACATATATTCATAGAATGTGAAATATAAGCAAAATAGCCTTATTTTAGTTTTGATAAACCAATTTATTAATATATTAAAAGATGAGGAAAATAATTTTTAAATGGAACTATGCAATTAATTATCATATATTTTTTTACAAATTAGTTAACATTTTTAATTTGTATGATTTTATCAACTTTTATTTTTAAATTATTTTGGAGGGAGAAACTCCCTTTTACTTCTTAGTTTGAATACAAATTTCTTATACACTAATTCTTATACACAAATGCATCCAATAAGATTTGATTTGATTGGGTGGGTGGGTGGGTGGGAAGTTAGATCGGAGCATATGGTAAATTTAAGTGGAAATGCAACATAATTAAACTCAAAACATTGTGAAACTTCAATGGACAATGCAATCAAGTACTAGTAATCTTCACATGTAGCTATGCAAATTGCTAATAGTTTGAAATTTATTTTGTAGCACATGTTCAATCTCATACATTAAGCTTCATTATACACATACACAATAAGGGAGTTTATGATATACAAGCTCCACACAAGATTGAGAAAACTTTGGAGTACAAAAATTCAATAAAAACTATATGTGTGTATATAATAGTTATTAATTAATAAAATATCACTGAAGACCAAAAACAAGCAAAGCTCCAACAGCACCTAAACCAGCTACAAGTCCAATAATTACACCAATTGGAGGCAAACCACCACCACCAATAGCTCTTCCAGTGTTAACATCATATGGAGCAAACCTCTTCTTTGGTGCTTGACATTGAGGGCAACTATATGTCTCCGGCTGTAAAAACATAAATCATTGTCAAACAGCTTAATGTTCGCTCTGATTGTATTTTGCATAAACGTTTATCATAAGTGTTCACATATAAGTTAATGAGTTTAATTGTTATACAATGTCTGTCTAAAAAGTTTTACCATGTCAGCAAATCACGGTCATTTATTATTGTGACTTTTGAAGTAGTTATGATAAAAGTCAAAAGTTTATAATGATTTGACGGTTGTGATTGACTAATAGGGATGGGAATAACCTAGGCCGTCCATAAGGGCCTATGGCCTCGCCTACTTATGGCTTGGCCTGACCTATTTAATAAAAAGGTTAGGCTCAAGCTGTTTTTAAAACCTATTTATTTAAATAGGTCAGACTCAGACTTATAAAAAAAGCCTATTAGGTCTGACAGGCCGGCCTTTATATATTTATTATTTATTAATATTATTTTTTATTATTATATTAATAATATTATTTTCTATTTTAAATTCTATCAATTAGACAATCACTTAGTAATCATTCCATATTCAATGGTCGTTCTATATTCGGTAGCGGTTCTATATTTGGTAGTAGTTTCATATTCGGTAACCGTTCAATTAGTCAATCACTCAGTAGTTGTTCCTTATTTGTTTAAGAGGTAATAATGATTGCGTTTAAAGACGCTTTCAGGTCAGGCCAGACTATTAAAAAGGCCAGGTCAGGCCGGAAAGAAAACCTATGATAGGCCGTAGGCCGAAAAAATAAATTGTAGGTCAGGCTCAAGCCTTTCAAAGCCTGGTCTGGCCTATTCCCACCCCTATTGACTGACATTGTAAAAAAACTTTTGTGTATATAAATTAAATCCTTAAAACAGTATATGAACATGTCTTAAGTTATTTCCTTATTTACCTAAAAGATATTTGGTCCTATTTGGGTAAAAAGTTTAATAAAGTGCTTAGAGCATAAACACTAACTATATAAGTGCTCATGTATAAACTATTTTTATAACAAAAGATAAAATAAAGTCAAATTGTTTTCATCTAGAGGCTTATGTAAATAATGATATCCTATATGTTATCATGTATGCATCAAACACATGATAGAATAATGTTTATCATGACACTACTATATCTTATCTTTATATAGTTTTATATTTTATTTTGTCTTTGTCCTATCAATGCGCATCAAATACGCCATAAATTATCTCAAGTGCTTATATTAATAGATAAACACAAATACGTCAATCTAAATAGACTCAGAGTCTCGCTGCACTTGATTTGAAATTCAATCATAGATATATTTTGAAGTAAAATTTTTATATATATGTTGGGATTTACCTGGTCATCAAATGATTTAGGTAAGAAGTATATGTATCCACAGTCAAGACAAATGTGAGTAGCTCTAGCCTGCATGGTGATGGTACACACTTGATTATTAACCATTGAAATGTAAATAAATACTATTAGGAAGAAAAGGTAAGAAGGAATGAAATTCATTCCAAAATGAAGGGAAAAGAATTCTTGCCTTTTGAGTCTCAGTCAATTTTCGACCAAAGCGAGGAGGAGCAGGACGCTTTGGGAGCCTTTTAACATCTACATCAGCACCTCTTCATAACAAACATGAAAATATTCAAGGTGTTAATGCCATTGCAGCTGTTAAGTAGCAGATAAACATATTGTGTCACAATATATTCTTCATGCACAACAAAGTAAATTACCTGCTAACAACAAAGTAGACAGAGTCAGGCTTAGCTTGGATTGCAGTTTTAGTGAATCCAAGCTTATCTGCTGGCCATAATTCATCTCCAAAGAAACTGCTAGTATAAAGGACTTGATCCCCTGACTTTAACCCTGCTCTTGCTGCATTCCCCCCACCTTCAACAGCCTAAACAAAACAAAAATAATCTTCATTATCAAATTGAAATCATTCCCCTCAAACTTGGTTAAAACAACAACCCTAATTCAAAAGAAAACAGATAAAAAAAACACAAACAAAGAACACAACAATTGATCATGAAGTTCGGTCAACTGTGCCTATACATCTCCCTACTGCCAGAGCGGCTGCAATACCTTTCTATTATTTAAGCTTAACGTTACAAATTACAACTCGTGTTTAAATACTTAGATACAATTTACAAAATTATATCTGAACCGAGCTCCCTGTCTATTTATCACTTATCGGTAAACTATGAATTGTATTGAACAAAGCTTTGGCCAATTTTGCCAGAGTGGCTGCAATATCTTTCTATTAGTTAAACTTAGAGATACATATTACAACTCGTGTTTAAATACTATAGTCCAATTTATAATATTACCCTTAACCGAGTGACTTGTCTACTTATCAGTAAACTATGAGTCATACTAAACAAAACTATACCAATAAAAGCATTGAATTATTGGGAAAGTGAGCAAGATACTGACTGTTATGACAACACCACCACCATTCTTTTGGCCTAAAGTGAGGCCAAGTGGCTTGTCAACTTCAACTTCAATTGTCTTTGAAGCTCCAGCAGTTCTTGCACTGATCTCAAATCTCCTTCTAGAATTGGAGTAAGTACCATTTTTGTTGTCACCTAAGAAGGATACTGAAACACCCCTTTTGGCTTCATGAAGTGAGAGTCCAAGCAAAGATGTTTTCTGCAGTTACAATTGCAAAAACAAGTATAAAAACCATCAAAGACATGATTTTTAATTGTAAATGGTAATCTATACAAAGAAAAGAAAAGTACCTGGCATGGAAGAGAAGTGAGTGTCTTGGAAGGTGTGAGATGAGAGTTTTTACTACTCTTGGTGGTTGTGAAGGTGGCAGAGAATGAAGAAGAGGTACCTGCAACCATAGCTGACATGGTTTCTGTAAGACTTGTGTGGATAGAAAGGAATTCAATTCACCACAAAACAAACAAATGATCCTTGTGAATAAAAATGATTTTTTTTTTTTAGTTTTGGTGTTGATGTGATGTGTGGTAGCCATAAGCTGAGTGTAGTTGGTGTTGGAAGAGAAAATAGTTTTATTTTTACTTTCAAAAGAAAGATAATATTTGTTTGTGGTGGATATGAAGACACCTAGGTACCTGAATTAAATTTTATTTATATAATTCTTATTATATAATTCAGATAGAAGTAAGTTTTCTCAGTTTATATTTTTTAGATATTAAAAGATTAGTATTCTATTTTTAAGGGAATAATTTAGCTCTTGTAGCTTGTCTCAAGATAATAATTTTTTAGATTTTTCGAGTTTGATAGTTATGCATTTCAGTGTAAAAGTAAATAATTTTATATGGATATTTAGTGAGAATTATTTATTTTTTATGTTATATTATAAAAAAAAAAAAAGTGAAGTGGAGTGATCTAATAAGATATATAAATTTCATG
>JBBPBT010000152.1:1078859-1109378 GCA_037974875.1 Cicer bijugum | reverse complement strand
TGCAAAAAATAAGTATTAGACAATGAAAATCAAATTGAAGCAAGCGATTGTGATAGCAATTAGATGGCTTCAAACACAGAAGAGAGAGAGAGAGAGAGAGAGAGAGAGAGAGAGAGAGAGAGAGAGAGATTTGAATGATGAGAGAATTGAAAGAGAGAGATATATATAACAGAGATGGTGAGAAAGGAGGGATTGTGAATGAGAGTTTTGCCCTCAGTTTAGAATTGTTTTGGAAGGAGGCAACGGCTATTTTTACTTACCTCATTTGGAAGGAGGCTTTATATGGTTAATGCTCTCAATAAATTAAATATGGTATTTTGTAATGTCACGTTGTGAAACCAAAGACTGAAAAGTATTAGTGAAAAAGTTGAATGACTTTAATGTTTGGTGCCAAGTTGAATACATTCAATGGTACTTTTGTAGTTGTAGGATTGATATTGTTGCTTATGGTCGTTTGTTCGTTGCTAATCCAGATTAACAGCCGCAATGTAGTGTTAAACTATTTGTTGCGTGGGATTATGTCACTCAATATGACTTTCGGTTAATTATGAATTGATTAAAAAAATTAAATTTAATATTATATTGTAATATTTTTCATTGTTATATAATATTTTTTATCAATCTTCACCGTCTAAAAATAATTGTGAAACGAGTTTAATGTCATATCATACAGTTCCTCTTATATTTTTAAAAGCCTCTAAAAATCTTTTTTGTCATTTTTACTTCATGAAAATTTTACTGCAACAATTTCTACTCACATTCATACTTGTCACAACCCAAAAACTAAACGTCATGATCAGCGCACGAGCTATATTCCTAGCATTTTCTATAACTTCAATGTTTTCAAATTTGTAAAATTCTTATTTAAACTTTCAATTCAATCATAATTTAAAGAGCACATAATCTAAATATTCATTATATTTTTCAAAAGACTTTCTAGACTCGAAATAGCTGCAAATTACATCATAATTCTAGACTTTACAAAAAAATGGTCCTCAATCAAAAAGGTGTTGAGACAAATAAAGAAGAAACAAAACCAAGTCAGAAAAACGAATAACATTCTTGACATTTCTAAAGGAAAACGAAGAACGTTCTCCATAAGTTCCAAAAATTTCAAAAAGTAATTAGATCAGATTTAGAACTTGTAGATTCGTTTTAGTATGTTCTCCAAAATATACAAGGATAGATTTCAGTATGAAAATCACTCCAAGAAGCAAGACAAAGACTATAATTCATACGTCATTAAAACAAAATCTTTCTTCAAAGTTAAAGCAAGCAAAAAGCATAAATATTTACAAGTTTGGACATAACAATCTTGCAATTTTTAACAATTTGTACATGTGCTGCAAAACATGAATAACAATTCACACATATGTCAAGTTAAAGTCAAAACTTAGTTACCACAATGCAAGAACGAAGATCTTTCTTGATTTTCAAAAAGCAAGACTGCCCAACTCCAAGAACATTCTTGCTTTATTATTGATCTTATCCACCCACTGCCATATGACAACTGGACAACTCCCAACGGACAAATGAGTTATCATAAGCTCTCTTGAAGCCTATAAAAAAGACTTCAAGATGAAGGAAATATCATAACTCAAGAAAACAAGCAATACTTCATTTGCAATCATATTCGAAATTCTTTAAGATTGTCAAACATCTTTTAGTTCAGTTCTCAATTGGCTCTAAGTTTTAATCACTGCTGAGTTCCAAAATTAAAATCCATTATCAAACAAGAGTTCAGCATATTCAGATTATGTCATACCCTTTAAATCATCACTTTGTAAACCCAAGAATATTTATTGTGTGGAAATAGCTTGAGAAATTTTTGCAAAAAATCTTTTATGTGACCGAAAGGTAGTGTAAATCCTTTATAACGATTGAAAGTTAAATCTTTGGAAAATCCTATCTAAATTTAAAGGTAGTAAATTGTAACAAGATCAAGATTGATCTGCAAAAGTTGTATGAAAATCAAGAATATTCTTGCTTTGAGCATTTAGCGGAAAATCTCACATTTATGATGACTAAACGTAACACATACTGGGTGAACCAGGATATATTTGTATGTTATATCTCTTTTCTTATCTATTTATTTTGAGTATTTCAATTATTAAATTAAATTGATAAGTTGGAACTGTTATTTTTAACTAACCAATAACGTTCTCCATTTTCTACTTTTTACAACCAATATCAATGTTGAGTTAATTTTTTTAGGAAATTTTAAATAGGTAAATTTACAATTCAAACTCCATAACTTGTAAATTGCTACTTCAAAAGGCCTATAAAAAAATACTATCAAGACTTCAATCTACTAACAACTTGTTACTCAGGTGCATGTGAATAGGAAGAAAAAAAAAACATAAAGGGGGTAAGTCACAAATACTTATCGAGGAAACAACAACTACTACCAACTAGAAAGAAAACACAAAAAATGCAAGAATAATTGTTTTGCAATGTAATGGGAATTATCATAAACAATGTTATCTCAAATGTAGATAATTCTCAAGTAAAGTATACATATATAAAATCATTAAACTTATAATTTAGTCGTTCAGGTACAAATATTTAAAATCATATAAGTAAATATACAAACTTTTTAGAATCAAGAGGCAGTTTTATCTCATTGATAGCCATTTTCTCTCAATCCCGTAACGTATTATCACATATCAATTAGGGAGCTTACATCTCGTTGATAACATTCTTCTCCTAAGTATAACTTTTTTTATAGGGACAACTCTCCCTAATCAAAACAAAGTAATTAGATGTATTTATCGCCGTTAACGATTTCACAATTATAACAACAATTTTCACAATACGTATTTAAAAGCTTATAACTTATAAATAAAGAACATATTAAATATCAAAGACCCTAAAAATAATTAAAGAAGAAATTCTAAAGAAAAAAAAAATCAAAGGTTGTGTTCCCCAATTTTTCAATAAATATCTTAATATAAAAAATAAATAAAATAATAAGTATAGCATTATAAAAATATATGACGATGATCGTCGTCTACTTACAACCATAGAGAATCGACTACGTTTGTTTCCAACAACTCTCAGAGTAGTCGGGAGGATCTCAGCTGACAAATCTGAGTATCAAAATATTCTAATCACTTAAAAAAATTATAAATTTTTGTTAACTCTAGGAAACTATAAAAATCATTTAAATCTCCTACTATAAGCACAAAATAAGATTTTAAAACAAAACTAAATTTTTCTAGAGATTCATATTAGTATTAGAGTTGTGTATTTACCTTAAAGAGTCTCAATACACATTTTTCTTTCTTAGAGCACAAATCATAACCCAAAAATTTTACCCCAAACACTTGTATACCGTTTTTAAGGAGTTAAGATTTAAGGAGACTAGTTTGTGACTTTTAAGTGAAAAGAAAAAGAAGAAAAAAAAATGAAAATGGGAGTGGGAGTAGAGTGAAGGAGGGGAGAGTAAAGAAAGAGGAGAAGAAGAAATGAGTAAAATAAGAAGAGAGTGGTTTGTTTTATTTATTTATTTATTATTATTATTATTAATTATAATTAAAAAAATTAAAATGAAATGAGATGTTTCAATACTCTAGTAAAAACTTTAATTATAGGCACAAAAAACCTTTACAGGTTACACTATGTGTTAAGATTTTATAATTTGAGTAGTACAAAATAATAACTCAAATATTTTTTAAAAAATATTGTCATGCTAAATAAAATATGTCATGTAAATAAATAAAATTTTGGGCGGCCGGTGTATGTATTTTTCTAAAGAAGCTCCGACACGGCACTTTGCCAAATTAGGATTTTCACCGTGAATGTACAATTTTTATTTATTTTTAATTTAAAAGTTAGTTTAATTGGAATGTCTATTGTTATATTATTTTTATTTAGCACTTATCGCTTAGTTTTCTAAGGTTAAGATTATTTTATAAGCAAGGAAAAAGAAGAAGACCGATATACGTGGTTCGTCACGAAGTAGTGTGACTACGTCCACGGGGCAAATCAAGTGATACTTTCTACTATAGTAATATGTTACACTATACATTGAAGTCTCATTAAAAGAACTTCATCATCTCCTCTATGATCTATCTACATACTGCCTCAAATGTTTTATTTTATCCCAGTATATTCTC
Organism: Cicer bijugum; assembly: GCA_037974875.1. NCBI lineage: Eukaryota > Viridiplantae > Streptophyta > Magnoliopsida > Fabales > Fabaceae > Cicer > Cicer bijugum. The sequence continues at coordinate 1,105,260 of JBBPBT010000152.1, read as the reverse complement.
TCTTCTATCTACCCATTGCTTCAAATATTTTAATCCCAGTATATTTCTATATACAACGATTATGTGACTTTTAATTGTAGGAGATTACAAGTAGAAAAAATAACTATTTCTCCTGCTGCCCCTGTGGAGCTTGATGCCGTTAGTGGGAACCCAAAAATATGTTACAAGTGTCTGCAGTTTATCGAATGCGACTAAGATGTGAAAATGGCTCAGCTCTTGCTTTTGGTGCAGCTTTGGTTACTACTTCTGGAGTGCCAAAAGCATTCCAAAACCTCAGTGTTTCATCAGCCGCTGCTGATGCCACTGTGCAACCATCTGGACTCTGAGCCATATAAAGTACTCTGGAAGTGTGACCAGTGAGCTCTCCCATCTTCACCATTGAAGGGTATTTCCATAGTGTTAGCTGATTCTGTGAAAACCCATGAGAGCTGAGTAACTCCCTCTCATTCTTGTTCCACAGAAGAGAACATACTTGAGACCCGGTGTCAACCGAGTTCAAGCATGCACCTGTGTGTGTATTCCAAAACTTGATGCAACGATCGCCACTGCCTCCACCAGAAGCTAGCAAGTTCCCTTGGAAAGGACACCAAGCAAGAGCCTTTACGGCAGAGGTGTGATCTTCAAGTCTGTGAAGCCACTGAGTTGGAGAACTGGAAGATGATGTACTTCTATCCCAGATATAAAGTAGATTATCATTCCCTCCACTGGCTAATTGTTGACCGGAAGGTGACCATTTCAATCCGCAAACTTCATGCTCGTGTCCTCTGTATGTTTCAACAATGTGTGATCTGATTCTTACATCATTGTTGATAATTTTACCATCCATTCCTCCGGTTGTGAGTATGTGATTGTTCCATGCCAAAGACCCCACTCTCTGCCTATGCCCACCTCTCAAAGTCCTCAACTGCAGAAACATAACAATAACATTAGTAAACAAACTAGTAGGAGCTGGATAATAAATAGTTCAAAATGGTGTATTTTCTGAAGTATAATAACTATGTAAGTATAAAAACCTGCTTATCTGAGGTTGTATCCCACAGTTGCACTTCAGAGCTGTTCAAACCAATAGCAATATGCCGTCCATCAGGAGCCCAGCTGACTGATGTGATAGGGCCGCTTTCATCGTCAACGGTAACAAGTTCTGAAGTGGAACCATTAGACGCATCCCACAAATACACTGTGTTTCCAAGTGCTATTGCAAGAACATTGGCGCTTCCCCAATCCAATAAATTGAGGTAATAGTCATCCACAAGGTCTGGAGCATCCAATGTCCTCTCAGAAGTCTGATATAACCAACAAATCAATTAGCACAAAAGTGTAAAATGTTATGGTTCACACCATAAAAACTAAGAATTAAGAAAGCAACTCAGATCCCACTTGAAAAGCAGACTCTGTTGGAGCAATCAAAGAACCAAATATATGGAATATCAATCAGATTTTCATAATGCACCTGAGGAATAATACGCCTGGGCTTGGCGGTTTTATCTTGTTGACGTGAAGTAATCTCACGAGGGATTAAATCAACTGGTGCAGGTGGCTTGTTCTTGAAAGCTAGAATTCTGGTCCTGTTCAAGTTCAATGATTCTGCAAGTTGCTTCCTGTAAGCTTCTCTGGAAGGGGACACAACTGGATTTTCCTTACCTTTAGCCCCTTCTGTCAACATGTAGTGAGCATAATCAAAGTCCATTGCTGATCTATTCGGTATGAATCTGTCCAACTGGTAAGACAAACAAATCAAACATTAAAAAGGTCAACTACTTGATTTTCATTCAGAAAGTAAAGTAACTGTTTATAACTTATAATTTCAAAATCCATGAAAAATTGTGTATACTTTCAAAATCCATTTACAATACATAATAATGTTAAAAAAACATTCCAAATTTCTAGATTAATTACCCAATTATGGGCAAAAAACCCAATTGATAATAAAAATCTGGATTTACATTGAAACCCTAAATATGAAGGAATTGTATAGTGGAATTATGTTTTTACATTCTCTCTGGAATTGTTTCTCTGAATAAACTGGTCTTGAAGAGGAAATCTTGATCTGGTTTTGATGGCGGAAGAAGTCAATGATCCTGCGTCCATTGTTAGTGGAAAAAGAAACAATATACAAAATACAAGAACAGATGAAAATGAAACTAAACAGTGAAATGAAATAAAGAATATAAAACAAAACACTGCAAAAAATAAGTATTAGTCAAAATGAAAATGAAATGGAAGCAAGCGATTGTGATAGCAATTAGATGGCTTGAAACACAGAAGAGAGAGAGAGAGAGATTTGAATGATGAGAGAATTGAAAGAGGGATATATATATCATAGAGATGGTGAGAAAGGAGGGATTGTGAATGAGAGTTTTTCCCACAGTTTAGTATTGTTTTGGAAGGAGACAACGGCTATTTTTACTTACCTTGTTTATACCGATATAGCCGTTATAGTATAGACTAGCACCTTTTGCAGAATATGGAAACTCAAAATCCTGAAGAATCGATGCTTTATATGGTCAATGCTCTCAATAAATATGGTATTTTATATTAGTGAGTTATGACAAAAAAGTTGAATAAATATCCTGAAGAATCAATAATGAGAACTATTAGTGAAAAAGTTGAATGCCTTTAATGTTTGTTTGGTGCCGAGGGAAAGACATTCAATGGTACTTTTATATTTGCAGAAAGTTATGACAAAAAAATAGGATTAATGTCATAGGTGAAACAGAATTGATATTGTTACTTGTGGTCGTTTCTTCATTTCTAATCCAGATTTACCGCCACAATGTTCTGTTAAACTATTTGTTGGGTGGGATAATGTCATTCAATATGAGTTTCGGTTAACTATGAATTGTTTAAAAAACTGAGTTTAATATTATATTGCAATACTCTTTCATTGTCATATAATATCTTTATCAATTTTTACAAAAATAATTTCTAGTCACATTCTTACTCTTGTAAAAACTTTATTTATAGGCACAAAGGGCCTTTACTAATTACACTGTCTTAAGACACTTGATCACATGTTGTTTTGTTCTCTTACTAAAAATAAAATTAAGTATCATAATACAACCATTTTCTAATGATATGGTAAAGTATCATTGTTTTCAAAATTTAGTTTTTTTAAAGTGAGAAGTTGCACTGACTGCAACCGACTTCTCAAAAGAAAACTTTTTTCTTTTTTAATTGAGTGAAGGAAAATCTATGGACTGGTACCGATTTCTTGCATTTTTTTTTTAAATTATTAACTATACTATTTATTTTTATTAGTAGTGTTATTTAATAGAGATAAATACAAGGAGTTTAATCAATTAATAATGACATGCAAGGTAGTTATAAGTTGTAAAGGTGAGATAGTGTCACACATTATTTTTTTTGGTAACATCTTTCATAATAATACATATACATTTTATTATTTTATAATTATTATTTCAACTAAATAATTAATTTAAGTTTCATTAATTATTAATTTAAATAATTATTATTTTAATTAAAAAAATAAATATAATGTTAATTTTTTATAATTATTTAGTTAAATTTTACTTTTTATAATGATTTAAAAATTTAAATAAAATAGAGTCTATAAAAGTAACAAAATTTAATTAAATATTATAACTATAAATACAAATACAAGATGAGTGAAAAAAAAATAAACACAAATTTTATTACAATATTTTTTTAGTACATTAATCTCTTTTATGGTGTCCAATCCCTAGTGGTTAGTGATCGGAATAGACTAGGTCGTTCGTCAGGCCTATTAGACTTCATAGACCAATCTATACATATTTTATTATTTTATAATATTATTTTTTAGTATTATATTAATAATATTATTTTCTATTTTAAATTATATGAATTAGGCAATCCCTTAGTAATCATTTTATATTCAGTGGTCGTTTTATATTCGAAAGTGGTTCTATATGTGATAATCGTTTCATATTCGATAATCATTCAATTAGTCAATCACTCATATTCGGTAATCATCCAATTAGTCAATCTCATTCAAGTAGTAGTTTCATATTTATTTAAGAGGTAATAATGGGTGCGTTTGTTTTAGAAAAAAAATATATTATTTGAAACCAAAAATTATTTTTTAAGGTTTAGAGAATGTTTGTTTCACATTTTTTTAAATTATTTTGTTAGAAAATTTATTTTTTATTTAATATATATATATATATATGTACATTGATATTTGTATGTGGAGAGCATCATGTGGTATGAGTAGAACATTTAAATATTTTAATATGAATAAGACTTTTAAAAATGCTTCTAGGCCAGGTCAGGTCGGAAAAAAAGCTTATGATAGGCCGTATGTCAAACTTAGACCTAAAAAATAAATCGTAGGTCAGGTTCATGCCTTTCAAAATTTGACCTAACCTATTGCCACCCCTACTCGTGGTGGTCGACGAATACGACGTGGACAATGTGGATGTGGGTTTTCTTCATCAGAAGTTGGACACGTAATCTTCATGACAGTTCTTTGGTGTAAGCAACATACTACAGAGTGACCGCAAAATTTGAAGAAAAAAAAGGAACACATACCCAAGCAATGATGGCATCAAATTTAATTTACTCAAATACAATTATTCAAAACCTTAGCAAGGAATCAGCAATATCGAATTTCCATGAAGTTGTTATTTAAATTTTTTAATAATTATAAAAAGTAAAATTTAATTAGATAATAATTATTAAAAAATTAATATTATATTTATTTATTTAATTAAAATAATAATTACTTAAATTAATAATTAAAGAAACTTAAATTAATAATTTAATTAAAATAATAATTATTTAAATTAATTATTTAATTAAAATAATGATTATTGAATAATAAAATATATATTTATTATTATGAAAGATGTTAACAAAAAAAATAATGTGTAATATTATCTTGCGTTTATAAATTATAACTATTTAGACTCTTGTGGTTCATTATATCGTTAATTGATCAAACTCCCTATATTTTTGTCTACTAATAAAAACAAATACATATATTTAATAATTAAAAAAAAATGCACATTAGAAAATCGGTTCTAGCCACACCGATTTCTCTTCACTCAATTTAAAAATAAAAATAAAAAATCCTTTTGAAGAGTGTGATCCAACCATTGCAACTTCTCACTTTTAAAAAAATTAAATTTAAAAAAAATATATTTTGTTATATAATTAGAAAATAGTGATAGTATACTACTTAATTTTTTTTAGTGGTAGAATAAAAATAACCCTTAATAAATTTCTTTACTCCTCCATTATTGCTTCATCTTTGTCATAGTTTTCACTTACACATTTGTCTTCTTTTGTTTCAAGACGCTTGCCATTTCTTTTACACTTGACCATTGCTTCCACTGTTTCTTCCATGCACCGCTCATGTAAAGATGATTTGAACTATGCTTTATGCTACCTCAAAATTACTTGAACATACTTGCATTGTAATTCATATTCGGCCTATTAAGTGCATAAAAAGGAAATTAACTACTTGTTAGTAGTTGTAAATCTTTTTCCCTAATTAAATTTTTATTTGTTTTGTCCATAAAAAAAAATTGGTGTTCATTTTATTTTTGATTATTAAAAAAGTTAATATTTTATAGTAACTTTTACTATTTTGGACAAAATTTATCTGAATCGATCATTTAAAATACATTCTCTATATAAAAATATAATTCAAAGTTCAAACCAATTTATCTAAACAAATCATGTCTTAAAATTAGAAGGAAAAATAGTTTTAGAAACTTTTGAAAATATAAAGAGAAGAAGAAATTCTCTTTGGAAAATAGAGTGAAACCATTTCAAACCCTAAAAAAAAATAAGTAACTCGAAAGAAACCCTTTTTGCTAAATAAAACAAAACAGACCCTTATTGGTAAATAGGTGAAAAATGAAAGCCATAATAATTAAATATGAAATGAAAGTGTTGTTTGTTGCAATTTTGCTTGGTGAAGAAGTTGTAGTTGTAGAGCGAAGAAGAAGAAGAAGAAGAGAGAGAAAATGGAGGAAGTGGTAAAGAGCATAACTCACCAAATCGGAGGTGTTCAAAATGACGCTCTTCGTTTCGGACTACAAGGTGTTAAGAGCGACATCGTTGGTTCTCACCCTCTTCAATCTGCTCAGGAATCTGTAATCACTTTCTCTTCATTTTCCTATGTAATTTGGGGTTTTTTTTTATTTCAAATCAGAAAAAAAAAAAAATTCAATTGTTTTTTGTTTTTTTGATGAAATCAAAATTTTAGCATGATCAATGAAGCTAGTGTTTTCAATCGAATTGTATTGGAATCCGATTCAGGTCTCATAAATTACTTTGTTTTTATTTGTTATTTTAGGTAAGTAGAGTTGATGAGGTGATGAAGAAGCAATGTATGGTCAATTTGTATGGAACTGCTTTTCCATTGAAGATGGACCTTGACAGACAAATACTATCTCGGTAATCTATTTCGTTATTAATAATGTTTTTGAAATATCAAAGTGACATTGGCTTTGATTCATGGATTTTCCATGACATGTGAGTTTGTGTATCAGTGGTGTTTTTTAACACAGTTACATACTTACATACTTACATTTGTACATAAACAAACATGTAGGAGTATAGGACATCTAGAGTTATATACTGAAAATGTAAATGTTATGAATGAAGAGAACTACTAGTATGTCATAGATCCTCTATTAGATTCAATGTAGCGAAAATGTAAAATACATTACTAACATAGAAATGTATTGTGCTCTCTGTTGTATGTAACTGGGATAAGGATTGCTTATAGCGACAAGTTTGATGCACAAAACACCATGTTTATCAAGCTCTTGAGTTAACTCAGAACCATACAAGTTTACGCCTCACTCTAGGTATCAATATCATGCTATCTTGCTCTGACAATTGTTTGTATGTAAACTTGGGTTGACTCACATAGACTGACATAGAATTGAGAATTTCAGGACGATGGAATGAATCACAACATAATGGTTATTTTCCGCCGACGTGCCTAAAGTGACAGTGGTTAAATGTTTTCTAAAAAATCCCATAATGCAATAGCTAAATGATAATGTGCCGCAGTGCACAAAAACTAACTTCACTGCTGTAGAACAGAACTCCACAGATGCTTTTACCATCCCAACATGAACCCATTTGCATAGGAAATGAATGAAATTGTTTTGAGTCTCAATCCCATAACTCTCAATATAAACAAAATTGGGAAGTAGAAAACATGAACAAACTCATTGTTTTATATTTTCAATGAACCCAACAGACCACGAGGTAAATGAATCCAGATCTGATGAGCTGAAAACTAGTTCCAACAAGAAGGACCCAGTCCCACGATCTTTCACTCTTTAATAATTTGAACCTTGTGTTTTGGTTTTTCGATTGATCCATATTTGGAACTTGTTATGTGTTTTTGTGTGCTGAGTTATGGCGCCATCTTGTAATCCATCAATTTGTCCATCAATTTTTAATGGTTATACTGTGTTTACATATTCTGGCATGATCTAGTCTGGTCCAATCCGGCATGCAGCTATGAACACATCTTAGTTTAGTGGATTGATTGCTTACAAAACGTCTAAATTTTGTTATTGTGGATTGCTTTATATTGCTAGGTTAAAATGATGAATATTTACTATGCTCATAGTATTGAGTTAAGATACTACTATAAATGCTTTCAACCCTTCTTTTGTATTGAGAAAACTCTTAAACTCTTGCGAGTTGAGTCGACCACGATTTCATGAGTTTACGTTGACTCTCTCCAGTTTTGGCAATCTTACAAATCCGGTTTGCATCTATGAACTCATCTTAATATAATGGATTGACTTCTCTCAAGAGCTACTTTTTTGTGCATCAAATCCTTTTTACTACTCATCTATTTGGTTTTGTTCTTGTCGTCCTAAAACCTTCCCTCTTATGTGGTATATTATCTTGGCGGCTCCATTTTGATGTTTGATTCACTTACTTATTGAGGATGCAAATCACTACTATTCCTTGTAGATTCCAGCGGCCTCCAGGAGCAATTCCTTCTTCAATGCTGGGTTTGGAGGCTTTCACAGGAAGTCTTGATGACTTTAGTTTTGAGGATTATTTAAATGGTAATGACATCATATGAATCTGCCTTTGTATTGTTGTTGCTGATTGTTTTTGCTCACAACCATGTTGTTTGTGATTGTTGGCTACAGATCCTCGCGAATCAGAGACTTTGCGACCATTGGACATGCATAATGGGATGGAAGTTCGCCTTGGTCTATCAAAGGGGCCAGTCTGCCCAAGTTTTATATAAGGAAATGACTCAAGGAACCTGCATGTTTTTTCATTTAAACTTGTTGTATTTTCTTACGTTAATCAGTATACAGATTTTTAGCTCCGGATTTCTGACCTGGACTTTTTTCTGCGTGCTTGGAATGCCTTTTTGATTTATCAATTAAAATTTCCAGGTTCAATTTCTTTTCAATTTTTAAAAAAAGAAAATTGCATGGAAAAATAATTTCCTGTTACCTTAGTATTTTGGATGCATTGACGGGTTGAGGAATATGCTACCTTGATACGGTTTTTAATATATTTAATATTAGATGAAATTTCTGAGTCATATTAAATGAGTAAGAAATGTGATATCGTAGATGTTACTTAGTATTCTCTGTGTATAAGGAGGCAATGGTAAATGAATGATAAAAGGAGGCAGTTTAACACGTTTTTGTTTTTTTTGGGTCCAAACATAAATTTCAGTAATATTTTTCGTAGCCATCACCTTGCTCCCTCTTATTTCTAGAAAATACTCATTGGAGGTCGCGGTTAGCAAATGCCAAGATGGACTAATAATATCCCAAACTATATTTTAAAGTTTAGTTAATATTTTTATGTAATTTTTATATGGTTCTTAACTTTGATTTTATTAAACTCTCAAAATTAATTATAATCACAAAAAAGAGTATTTTATTTTAAGAACCCTATGGAATTTGGAGTGGTTTTTTTGGTTACGAGTTTATTTTGTGTTAGTGACCATCAATTTATCTATAATATGATATGCATGATATGATAGAGATGTGATAAGTTATAAAATTGAATAAGAATATGACATATATATATATATATTTAAATAACAAAATCATCAATATAAACGATTACGAATTGTTATTATTTTTCAAATTAACTTGATAGATTTTATATATAAAATTATTAATTAATACTATTAAATAAATAATTTAAATTTTAAAAAATCACTGAGTTATGAAATAATTCAATTTGTTAGAATATATATATATATATATATATATTTATATATATATATTTGACTTGTTGTGTTGTGCTTTAAGGTTGTAAATAAAAAGTTCTTCACCCTTAGGCCAGTCCCCGGTCCTTGTTGGGCCATTTTGTAAATTTTTGAAAAATGATGAGATCCACATGTCAAAAATAAGTAAAATTCATCTATTACCTACTCTAGTTATTTTTACGTTATTTTTATCTACTTTTGAAGATAAAAATAAGGTTGTAACATCTATTCACTCTATCTGCTTTAAGGTTGTAACATCTATTTACTCAGAGTTAGCAAGGAAAAAAAAGCAAGACCAGATAGATATACGTGGTTCGTCACAAGTGATGTGTGACTACGTCCACGGGAAAATGAAGTGTTGTTTTACACTATGCTAATGTTACAATGTACATCGAAGTCTCATAAAAAACAACTTCATCCTATCTTCTATCTACACATTGTCTACAGGTACTAATATCCCAGTATATATCGATACAATATAAATGATTATGTGGCTAAACTGGAGGTACAAGTAGAAAATATAACTTGGTGACAACAAACAAACAGTTTCACACGTAGCATCTTAACGAATGCGACTAAGATGTGAAAATGGCTCAGCCCTAGCTTTTGGAACAGCTTTGGTTACTACTTCTGGAGTGCCAAAAGCATTCCAAAACCTCAGTGTTTCATCGGCCGCTGCTGATGCCACTGTGCAACCATCTGGACTCTGAGCCATATAAAGAACTCTGGAAGTGTGACCAGTGAGCTCTCCCATCTTGACCATTGAAGGGTATTTCCATAGTGTTAGCTGATTCTGTGAAAACCCATGAGAGCTGAGTAACTCCCTCTCATTCTTGTTCCACAGAAGGGAACATACCTGAGACCCGGTGTCAACCGAGTTCAAGCATGCACCTGTGTGTGTATTCCAAAACTTGATGCAACGATCACCACTGCCTCCACCAGAAGCTAGCAAGTTCCCTTGGAAAGGACACCAAGCAAGAGCCTTTACTGCAGATGTGTGATCTTCAAGTCTGTGAAGCCACTGAGTTGGGGAACTGGAAGATGATGTACTTCTATCCCAGATATAAAGTAGATTATCATTCCCTCCACTGGCTAATTGTTGACCGGAAGGTGACCATTTCAATCCGCAAACTTCATGTTCGTGTCCTCTGTATGTTTCAACAATGTGTGATCTGATTCTTACATCATTATTGATAACTTTACCATCCATTCCTCCGGTTGTGAGTATGTGATTGTTCCATGCCAAAGACCCCACTCTCTGCCTATGCCCACCTCTCAAAGTCCTCAACTGCAGAAACATAACAATAACATTAGTAAACAAACTAGTAGGAGGTGGATAATAAATAGTTCAAAATGGTGTATTTTCTGAAGTATAATAACTAGGTTAGTATAAAAACCTGCTTATCTGAGGTTGTATCCCACAGCTGCACTTCAGAGCTGTTCAAACCAATAGCAATATGCCGTCCATCAGGAGCCCAGCTGACTGATGTGATAGGGCCGCTTTCATCGTCAACGGTAACAAGTTCTGAAGTGGAACCATTAGACGCATCCCACAAATACACTGTGTTTCCAAGTGCTATTGCAAGAACATTGGCGCTTCCCCAATCCAATAAATTGAGGTAATAGTCATCCACAAGGTCTGGAGCATCCAATGTCCTCTCAGAAGTCTGATATAACCAACAAATCAATTAGCACAAAAGTATAAAATATTGTGGTTCACACCATAGAAATTAAGAATTAAGAAAACAACTCAGATCCCACTTGAATTTCAAATTCAAAGCAGACTGTTGGAGCAATCAAAGAACCAAATATATGGAATATCAATCAGATTTATAGTAATGCACCTGAGGAATAATACGCCTGGGCTTGGCGGTTTTATCTTGTTGATGAGTCGTTGAAGTAATCTCACGAGAGATTAAATCAACTGGTGCAGGTGGCTTGTTCTTGAAAGCTAGAATTCTGGTCCTGTTCAAGTTTAATGATTCTGCAAGTTGCTTCCTGTAAGCTTCTCTGGAAGGGGACACAACTGGATTTTCCTTACCTTTAGCCCCTTCTGTCAACATGTAGTGAGCATAATCGAAGTCCATGGCCGACCTATTCGGTATGAATCTGTCCAACTGGTAAGAAACAAATCAAACATTAAAAAGGTCAACTACTTGATTTTCATAAACACAAAAATTCAGAATGTAAAGTAACTGTTCGTAACTTATAATTTCAAAATCCATGAAAAATTGTGTGTACTTTCAAAATCAATTTACAATACATAAAAAATGTTAAAAAACATTCCAAGTTTCTAGACTAATTACTCAATTATGGGCAAAAAACCCAATTGATAATCAAAATGTCGATTTACATTGAAACCCTAAATATGAAGGAATTGCATAGTGGAATTATGTTCTTACATTCTCTCTGGAATTGGTTCTCTGAATAAACTGTTCTTGAAGAGGAAATCTTGATCTGGTTTTGATGGCGGAAGAACTCAATGATCCTGCGTCCATTGTTAGAGGGAAAAGAAACAATATACAAAATACAAGAACAAATGAAAATGAAACTAAACAGTGAAATGAAATAAAGAATATAAAACAAAACTCTGCAAAAAATAAGTATTAGACAAAATGATAATGAAATGGAAGCAAGCGATTGTGATAGCAATTAGATGGCTTGAAACACAGAAGAGAGAGAGAGAGAGAGAGAGAGAGAGAGAGAGATTGGAATGATGAGAGAATTGAAAGAGGGATTTATATATAGCAGAGATGGCGAGAGAAAACGGATTGATGAATTAGGGTTCTGCCCACAATTTTGAGTTGTTTTGGGAGGAGACAACGGCTATATTTTACATACTTTATTTAGATCGAATATAACCGTTACAATTTAGACTGCGTATTGTCCTTTTTGGCATCGGCATAAACCAACGGGGGTGTACATGTTAGCTCGGGGTGTGTGTAATTAGTTCGAGATCATTTTTAGAATCACCCGAATTATAAAGTTTATTATGTTTGTCTTAAGACTAGCCACTAAATAGTAAAACATATTAGTTAAAAAAAAAAAGTACAACATAAAAAAAAAAAAACATAAAACACAAACCTTTCTTTTGGGACAAAATTAATCAACAAACGATTCATAATATGAACAATTTACTAAATATAGTAGTATTATCTTACAAATTGTTCAACCCTTAAATAGAAATTGAAGTGCCGAGATTTTATAAATACAACTCATATAACTCATTTGATAGTTGCATGATTATTTAATATGTTCATATTCAGATTTAAATTTAAGATCTACTATTTTTCATATGTAAATTGTATCGTTAAATTCTTTGTGAACAATGAAAATAAAATGTAGGATTTTTTTTTTATTTTATTTTTAGAGATAATGAGAATGAATCTATGAGTGAAAATATAAAATTAATGAATAAAAAATAATATTTTATGTCCTCTTAAACTTTTGAGACGAAATTAATAATTCAACTCAAACATAACTTCTGCTACAATTTGATTCATACTTTATCTTTAGTAGTTGATAAAACATCAAATACTATTAAATAGATGTTTTCAAATTTGTCAATTATAAAATCGACCTAATAAAATTTGGATGTCTAATGCAATTTTTTAAAACTTAAATACACTTTTCGTCACAACTTCACTTTTATAGACAATTTTTCTTCTTTATATTTTACTATAAAAAAAATTCGTTTTTACATGCATACTTTGTATTTTAGGATTACTAAAAATATATTAACACCCAAAAATCAACTAGCTCAAACTTATATGTTTTTTTTAAACTAAGTTAAATTCTTCTACTAGTCTTTTAGCCCCATTAATTCAAAACAATCACATTAACCTTCAACAAACGAAATGGGCTAATTAAAATTTTGAACTTGGTGAAATAATCTGCCAATAGTTAAGGAAATGGTTCTAGACTATATATATATATATTTTGTATTTCTTGACTTTGTTTCATTCATGTTTACTTCACATCATTATATCAATAGGCTTTATATGAAATGATACTTATTTTACCATCTTTCAACAAATCATCATAAACAACATATAAATAGAATATCATAAATTCAAGGTTCTTGGTTATCACTTCATTTAAGATGATCAAACCACACATTTTTTAGCATCAATAACCCTTATCTTTTAAAGTTCATCATTTACAACAAAAATGAACAACAATGTCTTTTGGACTGTTACTAATTTGACCAACACTATAACAAGAGAATATTTTTTCTCTTGTAGTATCCAAGAGAAAAAAAAAGGTGAAGAAAATGTATTTGTTTATTACTATTTTCTAAAACTTCTCCCTTGTATCGCTTTCTAAATTTTCTCTCTATGAATGTTTTTGTTAAATTAAAATATTGATTCATGATTGAGTATATTAAGTGAAATATAAAATGAAAAGTGTTGACATGGTATGAGTGAAAATATGCATGTCTTACTTGAATGATGATTGTTAATGCAAATAAATATCTTATTAATTTGGTGTGATTAAAAGAAATCATAAATAAAGTTGATGGTGATTCATTGACTCCATAGTTCGATTGTACGTTTTATGGAGGAAAATTAGGAACCATAAGGAAGAGGTAGTGTCTTATCGTCTCAATGTCCACTTATGTGCTAGAAGACATAAAGTGTAAAATTGTTGGCCTAAGAAACGAACATTGGTATGAAAAACAAAGAGAAAATGCGTAAGCTTAAGTTATTGAAAGAATAAAAAAAATTGTGTTTGATGACGTGAAGATGCAATTAAGAGATAATTGATTGTATAAATTGTTTTTGAAATTAGGTTTACTCTTGCATGCTTATGATAAATTGTATACAATTTAACCTTTCTATTTTTATATGGTACATATATTTGGTTCCCTTGTTGAATTCCATGTGGTGAATGAGAGTCGTCACTTGTACAAGGCACTATGGGGAAGACGATTACATTTGGGATGTGGATCTGAAGTCTCTGTCAATTGAGTATTAATGGGAGGTTTTGGAATCAACATGCGATCATGATGACTATTAGGTGGGGCACAATTTTTTTGTTTTCGCTACCTTTTTGAGCGTATATGGCTGGTCCCTCGACATGAGTGACATAGACTTATCGCCCCTAGTGAATATTCTAAGATTCTTAGGGAGATTTATAGTCTGATTATTCCAAAGCATGTTGGAACCCCAAAAATTTATAGATTGAAGAAGATGACGCAATCTTGACACACAGTTGATGTTTATTCGTTTTGTTGCACAACTATTTGAAGAGCCCGTTTCATATTCGGAGAACTACCCATTAGGGATATATCTACTTTGACTCCAACACTTTTTCCCTATCTCGTGTGCTTGCTCACGAGGAGATTAAAGGGATATCCCCTCTTCGTATCTATGTAGAAACCTTGCAAGTATATTGACTTGATTAATGAGGAGGGTGAGGGAGAATTCCCTTGAGTGGTGTTTGCAAGTGCGAATTATGTTGTAGGTTTGAGGATCAACTACATTTGTTGTATTATAAGGGAATAACTTTTATTTTATGTTTTATGGTAAACATCAACTAGATATCTCTTTATGAAGTCAATCTTTTTCGAATTATGAATTACTATATTTTTTATATGTAGTATTTTAGTCACATTATGACAAACGAAACTCTTGTGTAATTGTATTATATTTTTTATTCAATTGGTATTTTAGATTTGATAGTGATTTAATTAAACTCTTAGCATGCATTTACTTTCTACTGATTTTAAAAAATAAAACCTTTTCGACTTTTGTAATTTCGTAAGATTCTTGAATGAAAAAATATTATCCAATATTTTAATTTATTGAAGAAAATATTTATTATCCTAATAAAATAAATATTTTCAAATATTAAATATTACATTTGATAAAAAAAAATAACATTTAGAATTAGAATTAAACCTAATACAAAAAGAATATCAAGCAAGACATTCATAAGATACATGTTTGTTGTATTAGAGTTGTAATTCACAACATTTATAACTTCTATTTGAATTATAGTAATAATCTCAAATCAATAATTAAAATCGACTATGCAACTTTAATTTACCAAAATGGATTAAAGTAGACCAGTATATGGATTATGGATTACACAATAAAATCATATGAAGTCTTTTACGTAAACGGTTACAAAAGATAGACCTAATGGACCACATGTTGAAGTAGTTCATACTAACTAACCCTTGCCTTAGAACTAGGATTAAGTAGGATTTAATTACCGAAGTCACATTTTTATAGCGCGATTCTTAACAACTACTACTACTACCGTGGCTGCCTCCGCCAGATAATCAGTAACTAAATTCAAAACAAGGTGCTTCTAGAAGATTCGAACATTTCGTATCCGAATTTTTATTAACTATTCAAAGTCAAAATTGAAAACCCTAAAAATGAAATTTCCCCAAATCTGAATGGAATCATGTGCCCTAATCCACATCTCACTTTTCGGACTATCCACTAACATCGGTTCTTGGATCTTCCGTTCAGCGTTTTTCTTCGCCGGCGGCTGAGCCACCGTAACTGATAATCTTCGTAGCAAGAAAAAGGAGAGGAAAACTGGGGAAGCGAAAGAAAGTAAAGAGGAGAGGGGAAGAGATGGAGAGTTTAGGTGCAGTGGATTGCGCCGTTGGATCCATCGTTTGGGTCAGGAGAAGGAACGGTTCGTGGTGGCCGGGTCAAATACTTTGCTCCGATGATCTTTCTGCTTCTCATCTCACCTCACCTCGATCCGGAACTCCCGTTAAACTTCTTGGAAGAGAAGATGCAAGCGTGTAAATGCATATTCCTTTTAATTTGTTTACTTGTTATTCAAATTCAAATTCAGTTTTTTGTTTTCTTCAACTTTCAGTTCAATTCACGCTTTGTTAGATTGTTATTGTGTACTTAATTTGGAAACTAGGGATTATTTTAATATAGGCTTCTCTGCAGAGTAGATATTTGTTAAAAAGGAATTAGATTTTTTGTGTGTTATAAAATAATAGAAGGCTTGTTATTTTTTTCTGCATATTCAATGAAGTGTTTGTGTTGATTTACCTCTGTGTTTGTTGGTATATGTTTTCAACAGAGATTGGTATAACTTGGAAAAATCAAAGCGTGTGAAACCGTTCAGGTGCGGTGAATTTGATGGATGCATTGAAAGGGCAGAGTCTGCCCAGGGTATGCCGTTGAAGAAAAGAGAGAAATATGCACGCAGAGAAGATGCTATTCTCCATGCTCTTGAACTCGAGAGGCAAATGTTGAAGAAACAAGATAAATTAGGTATTGCTTCTGATTATACCAATTTTGGATCATGTGATACTGTTAAGTAGGTCTTAGTCACATATCTTCAGAAACTTTAAGAAATAATTAGGGAAACACAAAAATCTTGGAAACTTGCCAACATCTTGGAAAAGAGACTTGCTGGACTGTGACTTCTAATTTTCTTTTTAACTTCTGAGAGGGAAGCTCTAGTCTTCTTATGATCAAATGTTTCTCAAAAACTTGTATTGTAGTTGATGACATTGCTTAGGAAGTACAATCCAAGCGAATGGTAAAATTTTTCGAAAAAATAGACGTGGAATTGAGTGAGAAATATTTCATAAAGTGGTGTGTGTGTGTGTAATTTTAAACTAGTGAAAATTAGGTATATCTTATAACCTGCTGTGTTTTGTTTTCAGGAACTGGGCAAATGGGTGCAGCATTCCGAGCGAAGAGGAGCAGATGCGTGTACTTGCCAGCTGAGTCTAGTGATTCTCTGGATTACAATGAAACCCTAACCAGTGTTCCAATCTCATCTTCCCACCTTGGAGGGGAGTATCCTTATGGAAGCTCATTGGCCGATGAGAGTGAATCTGCTTTTCTGAATGATGTTGAATCTGATTCTTCTGAAACTGCTTCTATTAATTCTGATTCAGATTCATCTGAAACAGAACTAGACAACGACGAAGAGATGACTATATTTTCAGGTTTAGCTCTCTACTTCACTCCTGCTATCCTTAGGCTTACATTAACAAAATAATATGATTATCAAATGGTCCTTGCAGCAAGTTACTTCTCTTACACTTTATTATATTTCTTCTCTAAAACTAGTGTTAGTTTTCCTTGTTGCATTAGTGTATTGATCTTGAAAATCAATTATATAGGTGAAAGTTTTAATCCGTCCTTCTATATTCTCACATTATTCCTCAATGCTTTTCCTTAAACAGATTGTAAATTTGATCAGTGACACTATCATTGCAAATTGCTTACAATTAGCTGAACACCATATGAAGATTCCTGCCCACCATACCTCCCTTCTCCCTCCCTATTTCATCTCTTCTGATGAAACTAACAAATGATTTTAATATAGTTATTATGAAGGTTTTAAAAATCATAAACATTTCCTAGATTTGCCAATTCCTGAAGGAAAATACTGTTTACAAACCTAGAAATATAACATAAGATTTTTCCCCTTTGGAAAGCACTGTTTGCAATATATAAGTAGTCAATTCCTGAAGGAAAAAGGTCAAGATATATTAAATGTGCTGTATGAGATGTGCTTTGCTAAGGCAGGCCTAAGAGGCTAAGACATTAGGCTGAGAACTAAGGAAACAGAGATAGAGAAGGAATTGTCTCCATCATGTACCAATTAGTTTTGACTAGACTGTAGAATGCATGTCAAATCCTCTATGGTTTTTTCTTGTCTTTGTTGTGTGTTGGTAATTATTAAATTTTAATGAAATAGTTGAGAAATGTTACATGTGTATTTGCAACAGAATATTATATATTAATCTGTCCATCTTTCAAAGGTTACATGCAGATTCGATGATGATGTTTTTGTGTTTCATGTTACATCATGTACTGGTACTTCAACATTTTGTAGTCAATATGTATTTTAGAGGTTAAAATAAGGACAAATTCTGTGCAATGAAAATTTTAGGTGACAAAGTTGTGAAGGTGCACTGTTTATCTACAATTTTCTTGTAAGAAGATGGGTTATGAGAGGAAATAAGTACACAACCATCCTTTATGCAGATAAAATAAACAACCCTAATATTCCAGACAATTTGAATATCAGAGAAAGACACTTTCTTGAAAAGCTTTACATTATTTAGTATTTACAATGGATTATGCTTTAAAGTTACCCAATTTGATATGCGGGTTTGAATTCATGTTGGTTTCCTTAATAACTTGGAACGTGAATTTCTGTGACCATATATTTATCATTAGGAATTTGTATCTGTGAATCCAGTTTAAGTCCATATGGCAATAATCAATTCCTCCTCCGTCTCATTGTAACCATCATTTAGATTTTAGAATGACTTACATTTTGGGTTCTCTCATTATTCTTTTACTCCCGGTGAATATTTCTATTTTGAACTCTTTTAGTTTTGTTAGATGGTTTAGTTTTAATTCTATATTATAGCATTATTCTTTTTCATTCTTCTGATGTAACTTTTGACTGCAGAAACTGGACACGATGCCGAGGAACAAGAAAGCACTAGCAGTGAGGACCCTGATGACTTAGCAATTTCCAGTGACATGCCGCACCTCTATCCGCGGGAACCTATAACATGTAATGAAGCTGTATCCAAATGGCAATTAAAAGGAAAGAGGAATAACCGAAATCTTGTAAAAAGGTCTCTTGTTGCTCCTGATAGGAAAGGTGGTGTTTTATATGGAGCAGATGTTGAAGGACAGAAAAGCCATTTAAACCACAAGAGGTTGGGACCTAGTTTTCCTTACTACAGATTTGATTATAGTGATGCTCTTGATGATACTGATCAAATGTTTGGATCGGAAGAGGAATACTCTCTAACTCCTAGAGCAGTGGCAAAAGGTCAAAATAAAATTCCCCATGGTGTTGATTGGGATGAATGGCCTTGGGAGGATCAGCCTGCTTTGAAAGGATATTGGGATTATAAAGGGTTTTCTCCATTATATAGTGATCGTTATCATTATGATGAGAGAACGAGGTCAATGCTGGTAGATGTAGACTTAAAGGTTCAAACAACTTATCGGAAAGAGTCTGTCCCTATTATTTCTATGACGAGTAAGTTAGATGGGAGGGCAATCATTGGGCGCCCAATCCAAATTGAAGCCCTTAAGGATGGCTCTTCTGACAACCTTTTTTCTGCAATTGATGACTTCAGCATTGATGGGATTGGTTTTGAGGGAAGTAGTGTACTTTCACCTGCTTGGAGAACTGCGAGGAGAACAGCCAACTTTCGGGTCCCTCGTCCCCATATATTGTCATCAAATGTTGATGAAGACTTCTCCTTAGATCAAGAAAGAAATATTGGACATAAGAAATTAAATGGTGGAAGTTCCAGACATAATGCAAACCTTTGGAAGAAGAATGGCCTTAACAGTGCCGGCGGGCCTTCAATTGACAATAAGTCCTTTAAAAAGATTGCAAAGAAAGTGAGCTTGTCATCAAGTCAGAAAACTAGAACCCTTTCCTCTCTATCTATTGAAGATAATCTTAGTAGAAAACCATCACTTACTAGAAGTTTTTATCAAACCGATAGGTTGACTAAACCAGAGGTCTCTGGGCTCACTACTGTAGCTTGCATACCAGTTAAACTAGTATTTAGTAGATTACTTGAGAAGATTAATAGGCCACCTTTAAAAGCAGCTGCTAATGGGGAGAGAAAATCTTAGGTTATATGTATATTCTTATATATTAGAATAATAATCTTGCAGTGGTGGCACAACAAGTGATTGGTTATCTTGTTTCAAACGAAATAGAAATCTTATTCAATTGATTGTTAGTATTTTGAGGCTGAATTTGAAGGGCAGACCCCAATTCATCATGTAGATAGATAAATAGAAGACACATGAAGTCATTTTGCTTCCTTTAGTTCTGATTCTCACTTCTTGTTTTTCTGAGGTAATATCTTGCCCAAAAAGGCATTATTGATGGACACTAAATGCAACTTCTATTTAATGATTGAATATTGAGTGATACGTACTACAATAGGCAAATGCTCATCCCCTATTTTCTCGGCTTTTTACCAGAAGGTAGTTTCCGGGCAGTGGAAATGGATGATAAATGAGCAATTACCTCTGCAATATCGTATGTTATTTTTATGCTGATTTTTTTATAGCAGAAACATCGGCAGATTAGGTTTTTAACCCTTCAAACCATCCCTCTCGGCCCATTTTCAAATATACAACTAAAAGCATTCAGAAAAAAACTAAAATTGAATCGTAATTTCAATTTTTTTTTTTTTTTTAATTTTAAATTTTATCTCAAGGCATTAGTATATCTAATCTCATAAAATAATATGCTGATTGAGCCATAGACTTGAATTCTCTTATATTGAGATTTATCATGGGAGTTATAATAACAAATTGAAATCCGGTCTGTTAATATATAATTTTCCAATTGTTATAGTTGAGTTACTCTTAAATTCTGACCTCTTGTTTTAAAATTTTCAAAAGTTTGAATCGTCGTAAAATCCATGCAAGATAAACCAATAAATTTTAAAAGATTCCTTTCGAGTCCTTATCTTTCATGGTATAAAAAATCGTTAAATTTACTTATGTTTTTCTTTACACCAAAAACTGTTTACACATGAACATTTAAATTTATTTTTAAATCACATATTCATCGTCAACCATTTGGTAAAAAAATTAAATTGAAAAGTTTTATGGGAAGGTAACAAGATAAAAAATTTCGTCAAGAAAAAAACTATGATAAATTTTGTTTAATTATAATATAAAATGGACCATGTATTATTATTATTATTATTTAATAAGCAAATTCTAAAAATAAGTACGATTTTCCTAAATCTTATTGAATGTGTAAAACTAATTTACTGGATTTCTTTTGTCTTTAAAATTTCTTTATCTCATTCTCTAGTTCAACTAACAAGTCCAACTCTGTAAAAAATAAAAAATAAAAACTAAACAAGTCCTACTTTAAAAATATATAGGGTTATAACTTGTAAGCATTCTATCAAACACTTTACGTTCGTTTTGTTCAATTACAGAGAGAGTGTGTGACAGATAAACAAACCAAAGCATCAAACAAAGGTTGCAATTCGTTCATTCCATGGAATTGTTGGAATCCGATAAACTCAACAACGCTAACACTAACACTGTTACTGTTAGTGTCACCACAAAGGAAAAATCAAAGCCAAAGCGATTCATTAAAAGCCAAATTCCAGATTCAATCCTAAACGATCCTCTTCTCAACGCCGCCATATCCATTCTCCCTTCAAACTACAATTTCGAAGTTCACAAATGCGTTTGGCGCGTCCTCTCCACCGGCGCTAAGCGCGTCGCACTTCAATTCCCCGAAGGTCTTCTCATGTACTCTCTTATCCTCTCCGATATATTCACTACCTTCGCCAGCGTCACTCACTGTTATGTTCTCGGCGACGTCACTTACGGTGCTTGTTGCATCGACGATTTCTCCGCCGTCGCTTTAAGCGCCGACCTTCTTATTCATTACGGTCACAGTTGTCTTGTTCCTATTGATTCCACAACCATTCCTTGTCTTTATGTTTTTGTTGATATCAAAATCGATGTTGATCATTTGGTTGAAACTGTTAGGTTAAATTTAGAATCTTTAGGTAAAACCCTAATTATTGCTGGAACGATTCAGTTTGCGTCTGGGATTCGTGCTGTGAAACCTGAATTGGAGAAATTAGGGTTTAAGGTTTTGATTCCGCAATCGAAGCCGTTGTCTGCCGGTGAAGTTCTTGGTTGCACTGCACCTAAGGTGGCAAAATCGTTGGATGATTGTGGTGAAAGTGTTTTGGTTTTTGTGTCGGATGGAAGGTTTCACCTTGAAGCGTTTATGATAGCGAATCCGGGGATTAAGACTTTTAGGTATGATCCTTATATGGGGAAGTTGTTTTTGGAGGAATATGATCATGTGGGTATGAAGGGATCGAGGAAAAACGCGATTTTGAAAGCTAAGGACGCGAGGAATTGGGGTGTTGTTTTGGGGACTTTGGGTAGGCAAGGGAATCCGAAGATTTTGGAGAGATTGGAAAAGAAAATGAGGGAGAAAGGGTTTGATTATACTGTGGTTTTAATGTCAGAGCTAAGTCCTAAGAGGATTTCTCTGTTTGAAGATTCTGTCGATGCTTGGATTCAGATTGCTTGTCCTAGACTCTCTATTGATTGGGGTGATGCTTTTGTGAAACCGGTTCTTACACCTTTTGAGGCTGAGATAGCACTTGGTTTGATACCTGGTTGGTGGGAGAAAACTCAGGTGCAAAAGCAGGGTTGTGAAGATGTTATCGGTTGCAATAAGAGCGATTGTTGCTCTAACCGAAGCTGCGGAGATGCAAAGGAAACTAATGATTTTGGTGGAGATTATCCGATGGACTATTATGCTCAAGATGGAGGAGAGTGGAATTCCTCTTATGTGAAAAAGTCTAGTCGTCCTGCCAGGAAAATTTCTGTAACTTCTGTTGCTAATAGTGTCATTTCTCAGTAGTCTTAAATTTGCTCAGTTTTTATTGTTATAGTTGTAATGATTTGCTCCAAACGGTAGAGGTAATAGCTTATTGGTTTTTATTAGCTTTGGCCAATTTTGAGAAGTAGACATTGTTGCACATTCTTTGTTTTAACTTGATAAGCTACTCTTGTCAAAGGGAAACGGAGAGCCACATGAGTAGAGAGGGCTCGTTATATTTTTGAATAAGTTTGCTGGCACGAGGAATTGAGGATTGATTTGTGTATGTTCACTTCAATGAGTTAAGACAATATATATAATTTTACCAATGTTGAGACAGAACAAACATTCTTTTTATTACCTAGTCTGTGTTACTTTGAGTATGTTGGACTCTAATGCATGAGTACCATCTCTCTATTGTACATGTTCTTTTTATCTGCTTTTCCTGAATTATGTTGAATCTGATTCTTCCGAAATTGCTTTTATCATGTTTTATATAGTTTTATTTATTTTTTTTATTATTATTTTTATCTAGTGTTTTTGTATGTTTAAGAAAGTTTACACTATTGGACTAATTTTAGTCCCGCATTTATTCTTGTAAAAAATTTGCTACAAAGAAGATACTCTACCACTAAGAAAATGCAATTTTCTTAATTGGAAATAAAAAGGAGAAATCATAGTGACATTGTAAATGTTGGGGTCCATTTGAGTTCTTAAAGGTGAATTGTGGTTGGAGCAAAATTTGGGATAATTTGTTGGAGTGATGTGCCTAGTTAAGTAGTTATTACCCGCTAAATACAAAGACCTTACTCTGATTTTAGCATTGAAGGTGCTCATATTACCACTATTAGGCCCAACCCGACAACAATGATTTTTATAGACAAAATATTAGTTAAAGTTAATAATTTTTTTTTTATCATAGTTTGAACATATTACTTTTGATAGATGCAAGATTATAATTAAAATTTAAAGGAGATGCACTTGTCAATTTTATAAAACTGTTTTAAATTGACAATCAATAATAACATTAACATGTTATATCAAGGAAACATTAAATAATTATATTTAATTTAAAAACTATTTAAAAACTATGAAGTAGTATGGAGATTTTCTTTTAAATTATCAAAGATGTTGAAGCATGGAGTATTGGGTTTTCATATACTGTTTTAAGGAGTTGGGTAGTTGCCCAATCCGAAACACTCTCCATAAAAACAGAAGCATTTTTATTGCATCAAATTTGATCAAGGACAACAACAAAAGTGATTTTCCATACTATTTAATTGTTAAAGTTATAGGCTAGTTAAGAGTTCACATTAATTATTATCAAATAATTCATTGATAGTTATCTTTATATAATAATGATGATATACAAAATTAGAAATATATAAATATGTTTAGTTGGATTAAAAAAAAAATTTGTCTTGAAAATAAAATATGGAGCATCTAAGTTAATTTTTTTCAAACACAAAATTTAAATATTTGTATTCCTTAAAAATTGCTTAACATGTTAGCAAAGAGCGAATAACATGATGATATAAGTGATGCTAGTTTCGTAAGCATAACAAAAAGCAATAGTCACTTCTTCGTGATTTCACTATGCGATGTGATTTAGACAAAATCGTTCGTATTAACGGCGACGAATACACCTTCCCTTCCTCTCCACCACTGATTCTATCGAATATCTATCTCCCTGAAGAACCTTCCTTCCAAGATCCTTTCAATTCTCTCTTTCAATGGACGCAGGATCTTTGACTTCTTCCGCCATCAAAACCAGATCAAGATTTTTCGTATTCAAGTTTCCAATACCAAAAAACCCCTCTTCTTCTACCTCAACCTCGCTAAGGTATTCATTAGTGGTGTTGATTATTCTTATTCTCGTTCTATTCTCGTTTTCGATTTTTACTCAATCGTTTTTCTTGATTTTGTTTTTTCATTTCTTGTTATTGATTTTGCATTTCCTTATTTGATGCAGAAACACATAAAGATGTGCATTGAGATTAGGTATAATTATCTTTAATCCTTTTATTTTCATTTTATAGTTAGATTCTTAAATTCTGAATCTGTTGTAGTATAGGAAATTCAACATTGAACAATAAGTGTGAGAAATTATTATGGTGTAGCACTTAGGATGTTAGTTCTTGATAATTACGTAACTGGGAAGTAGAAAAGTTTGAAATAAAAAATCAATATATAAACGCAGGATGAGAATGTGGAAATCGAATTACATACATATGATTGCATCAATGAAATTTGTTTCAGTCAAAACTGTATGTATATATTGTGTTGTGCATTCTTTACAAGTTTTATGTGATTTGAGTTTCTTGAATTTAGAATAAATTAATGTTTTAGTGTGGGATATTGGAAATAGTAAAGGCTTTTTCTTTTGTTTTTCTGATAACTTTCTTTTTGAATTAAATCCCAGCTATTCCAACTATAATCATCATTGCTGAAATTCTGAAAAACAATGGATGGGCAATTGAGAAAAGTAAGATTATTTCTCTCCCTGGTCGTGTTTGTCACGTGTATAATGACATCCACCATTGAAGCTAAGGAAGACATAGAAGGTCGAGGGGCTCCAAAGGCTAAGGTTCTTCTTCTTTTTGCATTTTTCTTTGATCTAGATTATTATGATCACTTAATTATTCAGTTTGCTATCTAGTTATATATGGATGATAACTATAATAACATGTCATTATTTCATACTGTTTTGTGCAGCTTGATATTCTGCTGGGAAATGCAAAGAATGTTGACCAAAGTACTGGTTCTGCAACAGAGTAGTAGAGCTAATAGGAGATGATGGGAAGCACTGCCTGCTTGTAGTATGTGTAACTGAATTAACTGAGTAGATAGATATAGGTTGGTGTTCTTTCATTCTTTAGTTTTTTGTTTGTCTCAGAAGGGAATATACAGTGCTGATGATAACCCTTCCGAAAGCAGTTTTTGGCACATAGCTAGGGCAATTTTAGTCCTTGTGAACAAAGTATTCTTGAATAGATGTATTAAATTTACATGGTTCATATTAGTGTAAAAGTACTGTCAAGAGTTAATAAGGACAACTGTAAAAATTGGCAACTTTGAGCACCAAAGTCTAGTAATTTCATACTTGAATATTAGATCTTGTGGATGTCTCTCAGCATAAAAAATATCAAGACGAATGTTAAAAAACTTGAATGTTAGATTGTTGATGTATCTCAGCATAAAAAATATCAAGAAGAATGTTTAAACATTAGTTGTTTTAAAAGCTAGCTAGCAAACAAAAATAAATACTGATTTTCCACTGTTGGTCTTGTTTAAACTTGGAAACCAAATGCACAGGAACGTACTTGTAAAGAGTGGAAGCAATTCAGAGGTATTAATGTGGTTATCTGAATTGAATTAAATTAGGAATATATAGTATTAGTTTTTTTCTTTTTCCATTTTGAATGGTAAGGGGCAACATACCGAGAAGATAAATTAATAGATAAATCTAATATACTTTTTATTTATTTATTTTAAATAATTTTTAGATATGTGATATTTGATAGGTGATATGCGATATGCGATAGGAGATAGGCGCAGGCTCGGGTCTAGAGCAGCAGGCTCGGGTCCAGAGCAGTAGGCTCGGGTCCATGAGCAGCAGGCTCGGGTCCATGAGCAGCAGGCTCGGGTCCAGACCAGCAGGCTCGGGTCCAGACCAGCAGGCTCGGGTCCCAGACCAGCAGGCTCGGGTCCAGACCAGCAGGCTCGGGTCCCAGAGCAGCTGGCTCGGGTCCAGTGCAGCTGGCTCGGGGCCAGAGCAGCTGGCTCGGGGCCAGACCAGCAGGC
>JBBPBT010000152.1:1049002-1078584 GCA_037974875.1 Cicer bijugum | reverse complement strand
CGGGTCTAGAGTAGCTGGCTCGGGTCCCAGTGCAGCTGGCTCAGGTCCAGAGCAGCAGGCTCGGGTCCCAACAGCTGGCTCGGGTCCTAGACCAGCTGGCTCGAGTCCCAACCAGCAGGCTCGGGTCCAGAGCAGTTGGCTCGGGTCCCAGACCAGCTGGCTCGGGTCCCAGACCAGCAGGCTCGGGTCCTGTCCCAGAGCACCAGGCTCGAGTCCAGAGCACCAGGCTCGGGTCTAGAGCAGCAGGTTCAGGTCCAAAGCAGTAGGATCGACTCCAGAGCAGCAGACTCCTGAGTAGCAGGCTCCTGTATAAGTAAATTCTCATTAAAAAGATGAATTCAAATTCTTATTATATCAGTAAATTGTGTCACCCGATTCTCGTATGACTTAAGAAATTGCTAACAAAATTAAAACTGCACATATGGTTGATTTGTTCAAATACTTCCCATAATTCAAGGCTGGATAAACAGAAGGGGGACATAAAGTCGTAGAAACTACTTTCAACTTATTAGCTGCCACTTATCAATTATCAATTATCCCCTATCACCTATCACCTATCACTTATCACTTATTATCTACCACTTATCAATTATCACCTATCACCTATCCCCTATCCCATATCTCTTGTTCCCTATCCCTTATCCCCTGTCCCTTGTTCTCTATCACCTATCACTTATCACCTATCATCTATCAACTATCACATACCCCCTATCACCTACCACTAGCATATCCCCATATCCCCTATATCCCACATTCTCTATATCCTTTATCCCCATATCCCCTATCCCATATATCCCATATAACCTCTATCTCATATATCCCCTATAACCCTTATCCCTTATCCTATATCTCATATATCCCCTATATCCCATATCCCCTATCCTTTATAACCTATCACCAATCCCCTATCTCGTTTCACTTATCCTCTATCCCCTATCCCCTATCACCTATCCCCTATCTATTGTCCCTTGTCCCCTACCTCCTATCACCTATCAACTATCTCCTATGAGCTATCACTTATCAACTATCACTTTTCAAGTAGCTATCACCTATCCCCTATTCCTTATATCTTATATCATTTATCCCCTATATCCCTTATCTCCTATATCTCTTATATCCCTTATCCCATATCTCCTATTCCCTATCTCATATCCCTTATCCCCTATATCCCGTATCCCCTATATCCTATCCCCTATCCCTGATTCCCTATATCCTAAATTTGATAATAAATTATTTTATTAATTAAATAGAATTTTTAATAAATAATTTGATGTTAAAATTATTTTAGAATATATTTTGATAAATTTTGTGAGTAAATTTTGTTATATGGATGCTTTCAATGGTGTGTTGGTTTGATAAATATTATATTTAATGAGCAATATAAATAATAAAATTTTTATTTTATTATTTTATATGTTTATCTAAAAATAATAGTATTTTAGTGTAATATTTTAAAGGACAAGATTTTATATGATTTTAGGTGTATATCTGAGTTGGTAATTAATATGATATTTTCTTATATGTTTGACTAATGTTAAGTGTGTACATATTTATATATTATTCATTTTTAACTATCTCTTATTTTAATTATTTTTAAATATATCTTATTTAAATTATTTAATTTATAAATAATTATCTTGAGATTGTAGTAATATTGTGTTCGATTTTCTTTGTTTTAGTATACTTATTTGGAAATTATAATTATATATATATATATATGTATATATATATATATTATGAATTAGTAATTAACATAAAATATTGTTGTTATATCTATTTATTTTATAATTTTTACTATTTTCTAACATGATGATATTATTATAATATGAATATTTTGAGAAATAAGTATAATTGTAGAGATTATTTTGAATGTGAAAATTTCAATCATTAGTAATATATTTTTTTATATATTGATTATTTTAATTATTCTAATTTATAAAATATTAGTATCGTTTGGAAAACTAAATGGTGCTTGGAGAAATATTAAAAAGGAGGTTAAACAATTATTAATTTTATTTTAATAAAATAAAAATAATAATAGTACAACAAAAACATAAATAAAGAGACATCATGAACCTGATTTTTACTAAAATAAAACAAAATAAAGAAAATGGAAGGGAGTTGGACGGGCAACCGTAGAACCAAAGAGTAAACACAACAACAATCGTTTGACACCAGTGATGGACAACTGTTATGTAAAAGTTTATCTGTCTTCATCCAAATTTCATTATGTTATTTTACTCATTTATGTATTCAATTAAACATAATATTCCAGATTTTTAACAACCCGAATTTCTTCTTAAAATACTTGATTTCTCCATTCATATAATTCGTTATTTTTCACCGTTCTTCTTTATCGTAAGTTCGATTTGAGTGAAACCAATGCCAAAATGATCGTGTAAAAAGTGGTTATACTATCAATTGATTGGTTTTCTGATTTATTGTAATTTTCCTTGACAGAATTTTGAAATTTAGTTTCTAGAGTATTTCTCATAATTTATTTTTGATGTCTACCCATAAATTGTCGAGTTAGATCGAGTGAAGGACAAAAAGTCAAAAAACAAAAATTGTTTGTTTTTGGAATCATACTCTTGTGTGAAAGCATCAAAATAAGGTAATGCGTGAGATAGCGTTTGAATTCATGAGTATAATATAATGTGAGATGAACTTGAAAATTATATTTTCCAACGATTCATTCGAGGCTTGCTACATACTGCAGTAGCCATTTGAGTGATAAATTGATTAATGTAAAAATATGGGAATTGTGATATTAAAATATAGAATAGAAATATTTATAAGGTGTTGATTGATTTAACTTGTGGTATTTGATATTATTGTGATGTTTTATTTATTTTATTAAATGTGTGATATTTGATATTATTGTGATATTAGATGTTGAATGAATTTTATGTATATGTTTGATTAGACGTGTTTATATAATGTGATAATAAAAAATGAATTTATTTTGATACGTTTATGTGATTATGATGATGTATAATTAATAATAACGATGTTATAAATTTGTGACAAACTTATTTGATGATGTATGCTTGGTGATAGTGATGCTGTAAATTTGTGATGAGTTTATGCGATGAGATATCATTAATGATAGTGATGTTGTGAATTTGTGATGAGAATATTGAAGTAATCCAATAGTTGGTGAAATAATTGTGATTTCAATTTGTATTCGAGATGACAGTCTTAATGGAGTATAGTAGGCCAACGAGTTCAAATCACCTCAGCCAAGGCGATCTCCTTGCCTCTAACATCAAGTCAAACTCTAAAACTCTAATGAGTTCATAATATCAGAATCAGAAAATCAATCATTTCAAATAAATATTCCAACACTTTTACGATTCAATATTCACATCAGTCCATAAACTAACATAACAAGATATAGTAAAACATGCTGTAAATTTTAAGTTATTTTAAATATTAAATAAAATTAGTAGTATAGAATTATTGTTATTTTATAAATCAACAAAATGCAACTCAATTTAATTTTTTTGAAATAATCAAGAGTAATTCAATCAAAAGTTATTTTCATCATACAAAATAACTAAGCTTTAACTTCTTCAAAATGTCATTTTAAAAAAATTATAAATTCTACCAACCTCTAATATTCAAGAATTATTATTGCCAATAATATGAATTTCATACTATCTAAATCATGGCGAAAATTCTAAATTGTTTTCAAAATCAATATCAAAACTCTACTCGTCTAGATACAACGATCAACACTGTCAAGTGATTTAAAGTTAATATTCATGATTTAAAATCGATTTTTTTTTAATGGAAGACATCAATTTTTGTTTTATTCCTTTTTATCATTAGAAGTGGATAACGTGATATTAAATTGAGAAAGTAGATAACGTGATATTATGTGGGAACATAATTTTTGAGCCTAGTATTGAGTGGAGAACGTAGTATTTCAACCTAAGTTATTTAACGGTTTTTGATTCATGATTTTACGATGATTATTATTATTATTATTATTATTATTATTATTATTATTACTATTATTATTATTACAATTAATATTATCACCAAAAATTAAAATAACACGATAGAATAGTAACTATTATCAACAATTATCTCAACTCTTAATAAAGGAAAATATAAAAATAAAATAAAATGTTTGGATATTACACCTATCACCTACCAATTATCACATATCCCCTATTCCCTATATCCTCTATCCCCTATATCCCCTATCGCCTTTCCCTTATATGCCCTACAACCTTCCACCTAACATCTAACATCTAACACCTATCCCATATCCCCTATCCCCTATCCCCTATCCCTTAACACTTATCGTGATTTTGGATTAACATACGCTTTTCAAGACTTATAAATTTTTAGTTTTTTTCATTAATATTTTATTTCACCTCTGATGTATTAAAATAATAACATGTTATATCAAGAAAACATTAAATAATTATATTTAATTTAAAAACTATTTAATATCATGCGGTAGATTAGATTACATTGTAAAGATATTTTACATTGAATTACTTTGAAACTCTTATAACTATTACTTTTTAGATTTAATATATTTCGCTAAATTATTTGAATTTTTTTAAATAGTTTATTTTCAAAATAATATAAGATTCTATATAGTAATTAAACCTAAATTAATTTTCTTTGTAAAAAATATAAACATATATTTTTGATGAAGACAAAGCTCAACAATTATGATCAAAGCAAAAAGCTTAAAAAGAAGTTTAAATATCTTTACAAATAAGTTTCAAATCCAAACATAATTGATACATCGGTGCCTTTCTTTTTAATATAATAATAATAATAATTAATAATAATAATAATAATAAATAATAATTAAATAAATAAAACCCACCAAATACCCTTTTTCTCTCTCTCTCTCTTTCTATTTCACTCCTACATTTTCTCCTCCTTCTTCTCTCCCTCTCGGCTACCTCACTCTTTCCACCCTCTACTTTCATTTTTTTTTCTTTTATTTCATCATTCTTCTTATTTCTCTCACTTAAAGCCACAATGAACCCATGAAAAGAGTATACATTCCCTAAGCAAGCTTTCTCTTAATTTCTCAAGTTCTTGGATAAAATTTTTGGGTTAGGGTTTGTGTACTAAGGAAGGAAAAGGGGTATCCATCTCTTGAGAGTTGTTGATTGAGACTCATTGAGGTAAATGCACAACTCTAATCCTAGTATAAATTCATAGAAAAATATAGATTTGACTAAAAATCTTATTTTGTGCTTAGGGTATATTTAAATGATTTTTTAGGCTTTCCTAGAACTAGTTAAACTTCAGAATTTTTTTTCTAAAGTCTTGGAAATATTCTTGATGCTCAAATTTGTCTGCTGAGATCCTGTCGGCTACTTTGAGAGTTGTTGGGGAGCAAAGTTAGACGATTCTCCATAGCTGTGAGTTGACGACGATCATCGTCATATATTTTTATACTGCTATTATTATTATTATTATTATTATTTTATTTGTTTTCTATATTAAAGCATTTATTGAAAATTTTGGGAAATAGAACCTTTGAATTTTATCTCAATTTTGTCAATTATTTAATTTAATGGTCTTTATAATGTTATTCGTTGGATTTACGCATGAGTTAAAGTATTTAAATATTTATTTGTTATGCGATTGAATATATTTTTCATGAATTTCGATGAAATAATTTTAAACGCATGTTTTGGGAAATCGGTGTTATAATTACTAATGCGTTAGGTGCACCTAGTTACCACGTGTTGATTAGGGAAAGTTAACCGTTAGATGAAGCCGCCCCTACAAGAGAGGTCATCCGTAGGAGGAGAGGACTATCAACGAGATGTAAGCTCCCTAATTGATATGTGATGATGCGTTGCGGGATTGAGAGGAGAGGGTCATCCATTAGATGGAGCCGCCCCTAAGGGAAAGGCCACCCTTAGGAGGAAAGGGCTATCAATCAGTGGCGGAGCTTGACTAAAAAATATGGGGTGGCCGACATCAAATTTTTCTATCACTCTTCATCTCTTTCACTCTCACAAATTTTCCTATTGAAAAAAGAATCAATTCTTTTACTTTTCTTTATTCTCACAAACTTCTCTAAATCAACCATTTTAGGAAACATAAAACAAAATGGAAACAAAAATCAAACATATGCAACAAAAAACTCAAACGCTTTATATAGACAAAAAATTAAACACCTTACATGCAACAAAAAAACTCTAAACAAAAATTAGCAATAGCATCTAATTTGAAACAAACAAAAACTCCAAACAAACAAAACTCAAAAACAATCAATTCTTTTACTCTTCTTTATTCTCATAAACTTATCTAAATCAATCAATTTAGGAAACATAAAATCAAAACACCTTATTTGCAACAACAAAACTCAAATACTTTATATAGACATAAAATCAAACACCTTATATGCAACACAAAAACTCCAAACAAAAATCAACACTAACATTTAATTGAAACTCCAAATCAAAACTCTAAACTTCATATCACAGCTCCAAACTCACAACTAACAAAATTTGAAATCAAAACTTCAAACATCAATTCTGATTATAAACAAAAATACGAAATTGGAATTCGAACCTTTTGAGTTTTGACGATAGACGAATGGCCAAGGCGGATTTGATCAGAGGCAGAGAGCAGATGAGCGACGCAACCAGGAGGCAGAGGTGGTGAGCAGAGGAGCTGTTAAGCAAATGAGAGTGAATCGTAAGTTTGAGAAAGATTGAGCGTGAATCGCAGATGAGTGTGAATTGGTGAATCACAAGTTTGAGCGACGCGATAGAGGCGACCATGAGTGGTTAAGCAAAGTTCGAGTTCACAAGTTTGGGGTGGCCGCGGCCACCCCTTGTCCCTACAAAGCTCCGCCCCTTCTATCAATGAGATAAAGCCGCCTCTTGGTTCTAAAAACTTGTATTGTTATTTGTTTGACTTTTATGATGATTTTAAGGTTCATTTTGATTGCGTTTCGTTCTCAACGAGATTTTTAATATTTATGTGAAGCGATTAAACAATTATTCGTGCCTTTTGTGTTTTCCTTCTAATTGATGGTGGTTGTTGTCTCCTCACTAAGTCTTTGTGACTTACCTTTTATGTTGTTTATTTTTTTCAGATTCGCAAGCAGCTAAGTAGGAATCTATTATTTGATTCAAGTCTCAACATAATTTTTGTTTGGTAGGCCTCTTTGATCGAGGACCAATGTTTTTGTAACATTTGTTGAGTCTGTAAATTGCAGCTATTTTGGAGTTTAAAAAGTCTATTTAGTTTGTTGGAAAGTGTATTAAGAAATTTGATTATGTTATTTTGAATTGTGACTGGATTGAGAATTTGACAGGGATTTCAAAAATTTGGAAATGTTGAATTTACAGAGGATATTTTGTCGAAATTTCGAGTAAAAAGTATATATATTTTTTTTTTTTGAAATGGTAGTTAATTGATAGACTTGTCAGCTAGGAGTATAGCTTGTGCGCCGGTCACAACATTTAAATTTCAGGTCGTGACAATAATAATGTTTAAAATGTAAAGATATATGATACAAACCAAGACTTCAAATACATGAGAACCATTCATAGTTACATATGCATATAAAGTATTTTCAAAAGTCAAAATAACATCAACAAAGTCTTAAAACTAATATTTTTGACAAAATACATAAGTGTATCCGAATACAACATCATGTATTCGAATACAAAGCAAGTCAAAAGCAAAATTCTCACACAACTAGTCGAATACACAACTAGTCAGTGGCTAAAATCTTTGCATATGTATTCGACTACGACCTTTTGTAGTCGAACACAGAGTAAGTCAATGACAAATTTCACAAATTTGTATTCGACTACATGAAGGTGTATTCGAATACAAGGTGCAATTTTTGAACGTTACAAATAGGTGTATTCGAATACACACATCATGTATTCGAATACAACTGGAAGCAATACAATTTTTCAGATCTGGAATGGCTCGAGATCATTGTATTTTTTCATCAAACCTCTTGGATCATTGGTCACGAATTTGAAGAGATATTTATGGAGTATAAATACCCCATAACTTCATATCAAACAACACACAACCCTTGAATCAATACCTTGAATAACTTTGAACAAAATTTTGATTTTTTACAAAGTACTTGTATTTCATTTTCATATCATTCTGAAAGGTTCTCAAAGTACTTGAAGTATTATTAGATTGAAATCATTATACCTCTCCTTATCCTTATTCAAAATCATATTGTATCACTTGTAAAAGAAAGTAATATTTTCTTAAAAGTGGTTTAATCTAAGATAGTGGTGTGCTATCTTAAAAGTGTTGTTAGAAGTTTGTAGCAATAATCCCAGGGTGGAAGTTGTACATTTTCTGACAATTAGTGGATTAATCTCTTGTGATGTGCAAGAGGACTGGACGTAACCTTGGTTATAAGGGGAACCAGAATAATTCTATTGTGTTCATTTATTTACTTACTCGTTAGTAGTCGTTATATTAACTCCGAAAATTCAACTACCATATCGCTGAAAACAAGAAAATTTCCTAACACCTAATTCACCCTCTCTTAGGCGTACCTCTGTACTTACAAACAAGTATAAAACTAACTTTTTTTTTTGTTAAATTTCAATTTATCATTATATTAAAATTTATAATTATTTGTGATTGAAAAATAGTAAAAATGTTTGCACCTAAATTTTATAATTTTGTCTAATAAAAAAGAAGAACAGTTTTCTTAAAAGTTTTATAATAGTCTATCATCTTAACCTTGATATTTTTGTACTATACAGTCGTTATATTGACCTCTCATTAACATGCAATTATCACCAAAATAACCCTTATAACACTTTTTTATTCGAGTAATTTGTAAAAAAAAAAATGCATATTTAAAAGAATAACTTAATGTAAATAAATAAATAAAATGAATAATCTATTAGCTAAGCATATATTTCAAAAATTCAATTATTAAATTATTTAGAGATTCTTAAATTAATTCCCAAAATAAAATAAATTATAATCTCATGATATCGAGAATATTTATAAAATAACATTAGTGTCACTTTAATTAATAAATATTTATTTTAATTTTTTTATAAAATAAAATAAAAATAAATTGTAATACAAAATAACAAAAACTAAACTGTATTTTAAGCCAGATTTTATATATTATTGGGCGATGGTTTTCGGTTTTTCCTATATTTTTTCCCTTCTCAGTTCTCACTGTATTGTTTGTGTGTCTTTTGATAGAACCAATTGTAACAGTGTGGAATTAATAGTTGCAATAATAGCTTGTGGAGTAAGCTTTTTTTTATTTAATATATTGTATTTTTCTATAATCGTTATGGTTCGTTGATTAACGGTTGAGTAATAGTAGGGTTAGTGGTGATCGACGCCAAAGGGGTAGTTACCGGCACCGGCGAAAGTCATTCGTAAAGAGCACGGCGTGCTTCAATTTGAAACCGACTCGCCACCGAAACTGAAATACTCTCACCAATTGGAACACACAGAATCTCCGGCCGCCCTACTCTCGCCTCTCAACGCAACGCCACCGCACTACCATCGTGAGCCTCTCTCTCAGTGTCTGTGGAGTATGAGATTAAATTCTAGCCTCTTATTATTTAATTTTTCAATTAAATAGTGTAGAATTTGTAATGTAAGCATCATGTTCCGATGTTGTTATGTATTTATTTGTTTTTCTAAGGAACTATATGCTAGAAATTTAACAATATCTTTACTATGCATGTATTCTATATTTTTCATTGATGTCTGAGTGAGAAGAACTAGTTAATCAATCACTTATGAGCTAGGGTTATATTTTGGTCTTTTTCATGACTTATTCATTCACTGTGTCTCTTTTTCATATTGTAAGTATCAATGGCTTCTGATTCAAGGAAACGCTCATTGGAGGCTTTGGAGAGAAGGCTTAAAACTGAACATATGTTAGAAGATAAGAAAACCAAAAAGGCTGCTATTATAAATGAAGATAGGAAGAATTCATCCATTCTTGCACCTTCTACTTCTAATCATTCGTCCTCACATTTATCATCAGATACACCCAAGAAAGGTAATTCAACTTTCTCTTGTTTATTCATTACTAATTCATTGATGAATGATTTGCTCAGACATGTTATTTTTCTTTAGTACCAAACATACTTAGGATGCTGGCATTTGGATATACAACTTAATTTAGGCACTTATTCAATATAAAACGTATCATACAACAGCTTATACATTAGTTGTTTCTACAATTGAAGCAAGAATAAGCTGAAAATAAGCTATGTAGAGGAACTTATGAAAGTAAGCTGAAAAAAATCAAGGACATATTATAAGCTCTTTCAAACAGTCATGCAATTGCAGTTGTTTATGTCATGAGATAAATGCAAATGCATTTTTCTGGCGAGAATGTAAGATGTTATTTTTGTTTGTTGTTAGTTTTAGAATTCTGCATTGAGCTGATACTTTTTGTTTTCCTTTTTTAGGGAATTTCAGTCTTTTTGGCCGTTCCATTTCACAAGGTACTATATGGTCTATGTAACACTAAGATTCTTTCTTCTTTAGTTTCTTCATCTTGATTTTTGAGGATTTTGTGTGAATTATATATTTAATTTATAACTTCAATATATGTGGGAAAATGAAGTAACTATTGATATGCAGACAACGAAGATGGTCCAGAATATGCCCAACTTTCTGTGACTGTAAATGAAAATCTGCTCACAACTAATGAAGAGGTATTTTATTTGAAGCATTTCATGATCAATCTCTCTGTTATAATTTCATAAATTCAATGGTTAATATCATCTAAAGTCTCAACTCTTAAAAATAACTGATGGAAGGAGTAATTTATGGATCTCAAAAGCAACGTTTTAACTTATTTACGACCATGGAAAGCTGCAAAGTAAAGGTCCCAGTTCCCAATATAACCAAAATGTTATAGTTTCTTTATCTTCAATCTTGAAAGATGTATATTTTGCCATAATTAAATAAATAGTTGAATATTCTTTATCTTTTGATTTGAAAGATTATAATTTCCCTGTTTGTTCTAAATGACTTATATTCTGCAGTTTTCTGCTGAAAGAGGAGGTTCAGTTTCTGTAATATTGCATGAACTCCTTCAGAAAGGAGATGCAGCCCAAAAGTACATGCAAGGATCTAGAAACCTAAAAATTGACAATTGGATCCTTCTTGATAATTACGTACAAGGACGTGCACTTTCTTCATCTTCTCAAGCTAGGGCGTTGCGGATTCATTCAAAACGCTCTAAGAAGCACATGTCCATGAAACAACATAAAAAACATGGATCATTGGATCTTCCTCAAGAGTTCCATAAGTAAGTATAAGGTCTCTAAGTCTACACTTCACTTCAGGGAATCTGTTGATCCTTATCATTGCTGCTTAGCCCTGCAGTTTGTGGTAGGGTCATTTGTTGGAGGAATTTTTCATTTCGTCTCTCATTAGGGAATTCTTAGTTTCATGCTAGGAACAAGTAAAGTATTATACGTTTTGCCCTATTCTAATTGCTTAGTTTTTTGTACAATGATATTCTTTTGATTCCCTAATTACTGTGCATTTTAATTACAGATTTGATATTTTCAAGCCAATGCATGAAATGTGGAAAGGCTATATAACGCTGCTGCTTAAATCCACTGGGTACTGTTTTTGTTTCTTTGCTATTGATGAATTTTACAGTTTCTTATTTTTAGGTTTTCCAGCACTTTTCTTCTTTTCCTGGCTTTTATGAAACCTGTTTAATGTTCCAGGAAAAATCAATTGGCCCAATGTCTTCTTGGTGCAGATCTACATGGTGCTATTATATTAGGTTTGAGCACACTCTATTTTGGTTTTTTGCTTTTGGATGTGTTGTGAACAATTATAATAGAAAACGCTAAATCATTTTCTTTATCTGGTTAACGTATTACAAGTTATTTTTCCATTGATTGGATGTTAGTTATTTTCCCCCAGATGCTAATGTCTTGATGTATAGTTATTTCATATGCATAGAAATGTGTGTTAAAATTGCTGTTGCTGCTCTACTTGAACCATCAAAACCTACTTTTGGTGTTCTTGAAAGAGTTATTGATTTTGAGCAGAAGTATTTCACGCAATCAAATCATTGTGTATTTAATATTGCAATAAGTCCAATCAATAGTAAAGATGAGCTTCTGATTGGTTGAGGTCAGACCTGGTGCCGAGTCTTCTTATCTGGAAAAGTTTCACATTTGAATAGTCTCTTTCCATCCCCAGTAGCATGCTTAACCTTTTCATGGTCTTTACATTGGATTTTTTTTATTGTTGCTAGAACTTATGTTGTATGTTTTTAGGTGTTTAAGTGAATCAAAATTTTTAATATGCATGTCTATGATGAGTGTTGTTTTAGTTTGATGTTATCATGTTGAAATTTTTTCTATATTCGAACTCCTTGTAGATGGCTCAACATGCATTGTCTTTCAATTTAGAAAAGAGTTGGACTTTTGAGATTGCTGCAAAGCTGTATTAAAATTTTTATCCACTATCTCCGAAGTTCTAAATAATTGTCTGCTTGTTATCATTGACTGCACTATGTCCACATCTATGTTTTGCAGTTGTGGAGTGTAAACAAACCCATTTTACTGGAATTGGTGGCATCATGATTCGTGAAACTGCCGAAGCTTTTGGGATAATTACTGTAGATAATAAATTCCGGGGTAATCCTTTCATTATTTAAAATAGAAACTGTTCGAGCATTATCAGAGCTGTTTTTCCTGTATTTTTTTAGTATTAATGCTTATATGAAAATTCACAGTTGTTTGTGTATGTTTTTCTTAAATTTCACCAGTAATTGCTGTGAAAATGTGATAATTAATGAATTAAAAGGAGTCTGCACTTCCATTGTGAAACTTTAGTATAATTTAAACAGCAATTGTTTTAATGTCATGTAAGATTGCCTTTCGTAAATAATTTTACTCCTAGCTGTTTCTGATTTACATTTCAATGAGTTCTCACTTTTTTATGGACGGTAGAATACTCCAAAGTTTTAGTTAGATCAAAAACCCATTTTCGCCTTCAATACAGTCAATTAAAATTCTTGGGGTTTATGAGTGTAATTTTAATGATTTATCTGCTCTGGCATCTCTCTTTGTTCTATAATGTATCCGTTTCAAACTTTTGTTCACTAAATACTTTGATTTGTTAACTTGCAGTTGTTCCAAAGAAGGGTTCTCTATTTGTATTCCAAGTTGATTGCTGGAAAATCACTCTGCATGGAGATAAACTCGACTCAAGAAAAGTTGGATTATGATATTAGTGATAATCCTTCAATTGTAGGTGAGTTTCACGTGAGGCCTTTTCTATCAGGCGGACATTAGTTTTTTTATGATGGTTTTTCATCTTGTTATTGTCCTCTTCTGGTTTCTATATAATTTCATTATTATACGAATTTTATGATTGATTATTCCACAGTTAAAATGAAGAGAATATTCATGTAATGCTTGTGCATTTGATAGTCTTTTAAGTTGTTTATGAGAGAAAGGTGGAAATGTTTCAATGCTGAATTACGTTAGCCATTGCCACAAATGTAAGCAATAATGTTTATGAGGTGTCGATTTAGTGGTAATAGTTTGACATTATAAATTTAAAAGATGATCAATTTCCCTCGGTAACAATTAAAAATTACTATTAGTGCCACTTTAATAAGGTAAGAAACAATGTCCTTTGTTAGGGGCTATGTATAACATACACTATGATGCATTTGCTATCTTTTTTATTACGCTTTTTGGGGTCCTTTAAACTTATACCAAAGTAAGTATTGGTTTTTGATGTTTGTTCCATTACCTTGAAAGCTCTCCTCTCCTTTTCCCTCATAACTCTCAAGCAAAGCCTAAGGTTTTTGCATTCAACCATGGAGAAAAAAGAGTAACTTCATGTTGTTTTTAATTTGTCTACCCTTCCCTTATGAAGATCTTTCACACATCATTTTCTCATTACAATTTAAGGATTTAAGGATTTAAGGATTTTAGATTCTCCACAGTTAGGGATTTCATTGGATGAAGGAGGAAGAAAACTAGCATATGAGAACAAAAAATAAAGTAGAGGTTGATTAAAAATTTCATTTTCAGAACAAATAGTCTCTATGATGTGGTAATGAGGTGACATCTACGTGGAGATGTTATGTATACATTTAACATCCATCTCATATATTAGAGGCATTGAAATAATTGATGTCTTTCTTATTTACAAACTTTAAGAACTAAAATGTCCGAAAATTTTACAATTTTATAAACCATTTTGGTCATTAGCTCGTTTTTTGTTGTTGAAAGTGGTTAGCTCTTAATTTAACGTGTTAGTGACCGGATAAATCAATGCCAACTTTGAAATTGACATATTTTAGAGTTTAATTTGGTGTATTTTTAGTGTAAAGTTTTGCATTTACAATCAATCACCAATTGTTTTATTTGTGATTTGAATGTAATATTGTGATTAAAGTAAAAATTAATGATATGAAATCTAATATGAAATAATAAAAACAGAAGTGTTCGTAATTCTTATACTGATTTATTTATTTATTTTTTATTTGAAAAGATAATTTGTTACCATATAATATATGTAACTATTATCACCTTCGTCCTTAATTATAAATTTAATTGTCTTTTTTATATAAATTAAAAAAAAAAAGTAAGTAGACATTATTAAAAAATTATATAAGTGGACGAATGTTGTTGCTGGTATTGGTATTTGACGTTTTACATGTTCAATAGATAAATACATACATATTTAATTTTTCTATAATTTACCGTGATTTTGGATTAACCTGCGCTTTTCAAGACTTATAAATCTTTAGTTTTTTTCATTAATATTTTATTTCACCTCCGATGTATTAAAATAATCAATAATTAGGTTATTTGCATATCTTTTATATTGAATAGTATTAGTATTTGATATCCAATGAACATCTATGATTTATAAAAAACAAGACAATTTATAATTCACATAAAACATCTAAATTTTGAGGGAGAAAAAAATAATACATAAATATTATGAGTGTTTATGTATAAGAATAGTTTAATTTATGCATCTAACTAATTACACGTCAGTCGAAGATTATTAGAGTGGACAGCACCTTGCACACAAGTTAGGCACAATGCCACACGTGACACGTTTGGTTAATTAATTAATGGCCAAAAGGAAATTCATTACTCGCAGGCAGATTGTGATGCATGTGGCCATGTTTCCAAAAAAAAATTTGTGATGCAACTTGATATTTCTCTAAAAAGTGCATAAAAAAAAACATTAAATCATAAAAAAAATTAGTTAAACCATCAATTTATTCTAATTAAACATAAAATAAGCATTAAATTAAACCATTCGGCTAAACTATCACTCTTTTTAATTTAATCCTTGAACTAAATAGTTTCTAAATTATCTTTAATCCATCAATTTAGTTTCTAAAATTATCAGTCTTTTTAAAGTAATTAAAAGACTAAATTGATGAGTTAGTGATAGTTCATTAAGTACTTATTATATTTTTATAGTTTAACTATCAAATTAAAAAGAAAATACTTTCTTTAATCATTTTGTTTATATTATAAGACAAATAAAGTAATAGTTCAAGAATCAAATATATAGGTTATTCTTTATTTATAGAAAATATTTAAAGTGAGAAGATGATGCATCGATCCATATAAAATATTTTAAAATTTATTGAACATTTATAAAATGATAAATAATTCAATTACACTGGTAAATATCAAACAATTAAAGTTAACAATAAATCAAACAATTAAAGTTAAATTTGTGATTTATTCTAAAATAAAACATTAGCTAATTTGTTCACAATAATTATTTAAAAAAAAAAAAACTAAAAAAGCAAAAGGGTGAGACGACTGGAGAGGGTCTTCAAAGTCATGCGGGAATTTGCCACCAAACTCATACGGTCGTGGACACACACCTACCCATCCATAGCATTATTGGTTGCTACCCCTCGTTGTTGAATTTTATAATACTAATAATATCGCATAATGCAAACTGTTTTAATCACACACGTGATGTTCAGCTACCCCTCCAATTTCCACTCTTTCCTACCTTCATATAAATACCATCTCACCCTAAACATCTTTCACCACAACACCCAATTTGAGTTCAATTTGCAGTACTTTAATCTTCTACCAACATATCATATATTTCCTACTTAGAAAACTATATACTAAATATTATATCAACAATATGGTGAGTGTATCTGAAATTCGCAAGGCTCAAAGGGCCGAAGGTCCTGCAACCATCTTGGCTATTGGCACTGCAAATCCACCAAACCGTGTTGATCAAAGTACCTATCCTGATTTCTACTTTAAAATCACTAACAGTGAGCATAAGGTTGAACTCAAAGAGAAATTCCAACGCATGTGTAAGTATATTCTTTTCCATTATTTTAGTATTATATGATCATTGGTTTTGGTATTACTCAAAAATTGTTGTACTAATGTTATTTTATTGCAAATACTTCAGGTGATAAATCAATGATCAAAAGTAGATACATGTATCTAACAGAGGAGATTTTGAAAGAGAATCCTAGTCTTTGTGAATACATGGCACCTTCATTGGATGCTAGGCAAGACATGGTGGTTGTTGAGGTTCCAAGATTAGGGAAAGAGGCTGCAGTTAAGGCTATCAAAGAATGGGGCCAACCAAAGTCGAAGATTACTCACTTGATCTTTTGTACCACAAGTGGTGTTGACATGCCTGGAGCTGATTATCAACTGACCAAATTGTTGGGTCTTCGTCCATATGTGAAAAGGTATATGATGTACCAACAAGGTTGCTTTGCAGGTGGCACGGTGCTTCGTTTGGCTAAGGATTTGGCTGAGAACAACAAAGGTGCACGTGTGTTGGTTGTTTGTTCTGAAGTCACTGCAGTCACATTTCGTGGTCCTAGTGATACTCATTTGGATAGTCTTGTTGGACAAGCTTTGTTTGGAGATGGAGCTGCTGCATTGATTGTTGGTTCTGATCCAATTCCTGAAATTGAAAAACCTATATTTGAGATGGTTTGGACTGCACAAACAATTGCTCCAGATAGTGAAGGTGCCATTGATGGCCACCTTCGTGAAGCTGGACTGACATTTCACCTTCTTAAAGATGTTCCTGGGATCGTATCAAAGAACATTGATAAAGCACTTGTTGAGGCATTCCAACCATTAAACATATCTGATTACAACTCAATCTTTTGGATTGCACACCCAGGTGGACCAGCAATTCTAGATCAAGTAGAGGAAAAATTAGCCTTGAAGCCTGAAAAGATGAGGGCCACTAGAGAAGTGTTGAGTGAATATGGAAATATGTCAAGTGCATGTGTATTGTTTATATTGGATGAAATGAGAAAGAAATCGGCTCAAGAGGGACTTAAGACCACAGGAGAAGGGCTTGAATGGGGCGTGTTATTCGGCTTTGGACCAGGACTTACCATTGAAACTGTTGTTCTACACAGTGTGGCTATATGAGATTCTTAATTACTTTATTGTCATGTATTGCTTTCAAATTTGCTTGAATTTTTATGTAACCAAAAAACTATCTATGTTCAACATGTACCATCATTTTAAAATAAAATAATTGTGACTAGTTTTATATCGACATATTAAAAAGTCAATTTTATCATCTATAATTAATTTTGTACTCCTAAATAGACTAATAATATCTTTTTCAGCGTATACATGTAAGTTATTTGCAAGAAAATCATTCTCTAGATTTTTTAGTCTTGTATTGACAATGTTTATTGCTAACAAAATTTTCTTCATAGTTAATTGCTTTAGTGACTAAAAATGATAAAACAAGAGACAAAATTTTTCTGTTTTTATTAATTCTTGACAAATAAATTTATTTGGAGTAACTAAATTTATATTATTGGTGTTTTTAAATATAAAAATACACTTATTTATTCACAAAAGTTAACTTTTTTTGATAGACCTATCACTACACTTAACTACATTTAACTTTACTCTACAAAGATAGTTACGTTAACATTAAAAAAACGGAGAATATAAGTATGATTGTAAGTGGTGAACTATATTTTTTTTTATAAGAAATGATAAATAAATTCATACTCAATTGTAAAGTCTCAAATTAGAATTTAAGATATGATTTTCAAACTAACAATATTCATATTTGCGAGTTAAACTAAACCTTACGGGATTTAATGAACTATATTTTAAGATGTATTAATGTAAAGTGGGGCACTTCTAATTTTTAGTTGTATTTGAAACTAATTTTAAATAATAGTACGTATCAATCAATATAATATGATACCAATATAATATGTCTAAAACATTCTTATAATGTTTAAACAAAGTACAACAGAAATGCTAATGTGGCACAATGGTACATTACTACACACGAAGGACAATAATCATTTACGTTTTTCCTAGCAGTCTCACCGTGTCATTGGGTCTTAATGGTGTGCGTGGTTAACCTTAACAAGCATATAATTGGGATTACATTACATAAATTTGTAAAAAGGTACATTATTTTATCAAGAATCCCAACCTCAATTTTTTTCAATCTGCATATTTCTGCCCCCATCTAATTTAACTGCATGTAACCTATACACAATTATTTACATTTTTTTGAGAACGAATGATTT
Organism: Cicer bijugum; assembly: GCA_037974875.1. Taxonomy (NCBI): domain Eukaryota; kingdom Viridiplantae; phylum Streptophyta; class Magnoliopsida; order Fabales; family Fabaceae; genus Cicer; species Cicer bijugum. The sequence continues at coordinate 1,060,019 of JBBPBT010000152.1, read as the reverse complement.
AGATTCTTACCTCAAGAACATCGCCATCTTTGAGTTCAGTATTAGGCAATACTAAATGCCCGTTAACCAAAACCAGCTTTCCCTCCAAACCAACTCTTTGTGCAGCATCAGCAGCACTGCTACCAGCTTTCAACCTCATAATTTCCCCATGAGGCCAACAAATAATTACCACTTCTCCAAGGTTTAGAGGACCAGGACGAGGAACATGAAACTTTGCATCATGCTTTGTTTGCCCGATACTTACTTCAGAACGCAATTGCTCTTCCCAGGAAAGCATTGTTCTCAAAAGATGCACCTAAAAGACAAATATATAGAGTCAGATGCACCTAAAAAGATGAATATATAGAGTCAGATGCACCTAAAAAGATGAATATATAGAGTCACTGAAACATCATCAACATTTTTTAAATCAACTGGAACACTACACTTTCATACCTACATTTTAGCCAGTTATGCTTAGTGATATTAGACAAACTGATACCCACCATCTCCATTGCATTTAAACTTTAAAAGTTTCTATAACAATCATTACTAAAAACATTGTTAAATACGAAGAGTATTGAGAGACATGTTGAATAATCCGCGTGTTTTAACTACACAACAAACGTTCTTTATATAGACTATGAGTATTAAACAAACATAATGCCTGGAATACTAACGGACCGAAATACTTACAGCTCATATAATCTAATTATTTACATTCTAATATAATATTTTAACAAATATAAATAATGATTGCATCATAGAATAGATTGTTGTGGGAAGATCAAATTTTGGCCTACTTGGTCAAGAACTATTTAGCATGTGAGTGGTCAATTCTACTTGGCCTACTTGATCATTGTCGATTTCTCATGGTTCGACTATAGCCAGTTACATAGCATGGAGTTGAGAACTTTTTTTGTTTTTTGCATAATTCTTATATTATTTGACTGGCCATGATATTTGCCACAACAGGAAACAGAAGAGGACAATGATGAGCAAATTCTATTTGGAAAATGAGTGTAAGAATCGCAAGTTGGTTAGAAAAACCTTATTATTGATGCTAGCATCCACAGAAGTTGATGGAACCAAGTCAAATTTTGACTGTGATGCAATACTATCCACATGCTTGCCCTCAAACACAGCAGATACAACAACCCAATATTCAGATTCTTCTTGCTCAGTAAAATTGATAACCTGGACGAATGTTGGCAGCAGGCGCCCAAATTGGTCCTGCTGCGAAAGACGCATATAATTATATATAGTTCTTTGGTAAAGCAGTCCGATAATTTACATACCCGTTTAGGTCTAAGAAAAAGAAAACCAGTAACTAAAAGCAATCAGCATGATTTATTTGCATCAATTAAATATGTCTATGTACTACATTTTCATGTTTATAATAAAAACTAATTTTGATGCATTACCAATTTAAAGAGTTTTTACACTATCAGTCTTTGAACCGAAGATCTTGTGTGACATCACGAATGAGTTTAATAATTATAAAAACTAATTTCCTATGATGTGCCCAAAAATAATTCATTAGTGAAAAGTAGAGACCAAGAAAAACTACAAGTCAAATCATTAAGAGAAATGTAATGTTAACAGTGGACTTTAAGACTTCAAAAATTGACTCGGTAAAAGTGTCCAAAATTTACTGATGTCTGTAGTAATTAGTAAGCAGCACATACATTTCTAAGTTCCAACACAGTGATTATTAGAACTAGAATAAGGATAGTGGGCAGGAAAAATGTGCATATCTATACAAGGAAAAGAAAATAAAAGCTTTATAATTTTTAGTGTATGTATGCCACTGTCTCTGGATTGCTGAGTAACAAAAATAATGAAAATTAAAGGGAAGTGTGGAAAATTAAATGAGTTACTGCTCAGAAAAACATACCTTGTGATACATACCATCTCGACATAATGTGTACTTCTCTAGAACAGTACACCAATCCCCATGTCCTGGTTCAAACCACCATTCATCGGACACCTGACGCAGGTGAGCAGGAAGCAAATTGGAAAGGTAATTTAGCGTAAAATATAAAGAAAAGATGACACAACAGTAGAGAACAGTGGCTAAGAGGGCAATGCAGTATGTAGGAAGGTATTTGGGAAGCTTAACTACCACACAATGGTCCAACCAGTTATTGCCTTCTCAGTAAGTGTAATTATTTGATGTTCACAAACCATTCATCATAAAAAATATCTATATTCAAATAAAATATCGATTAATGTTTAAGACTTTAAGCTAACCAGCAAACCTTTTTGAATAGCTGTGCATAAGCTTCCCATCGTTTAATCTGGAAAAAAGATCTTCTGTCAGCTACTGCTTTAGAAGCTGCTAGCTCAAAGCTTACAGCAACTAGCAATTCTCTTTCATCATTTTCGACACTGAAAAAGGTAATGAAGATCAGCTACGATCGGTGTGGATAGCTTTAATAACATAACATCCATTAAAAAATGGAAGTGTTGCATACCTGATGATAACAGCAGCAAGTAGGTGACTTCCTTCTACTCTGAGGACTGGATGTCCAGCCTTCAGTGACTTATACTTACTCGATAAAGTGTCTGAAGAACTTTCCTCTTCTATGTCTTTGGAAAAATAGGATGCTTCTTCTGTTTCAGGTTTATCCATTCCGTCTATGGATGAAAAAGGATTCCCAGTTTCCTTATAAAGCCAATGTGCGGCAAGTCCATGTTCAGCATACTCATGCATCCTCTGGCACGTAAAATGAAAGCTGAAAACATTAACAACTAAAGTATAATCAACGTAATGTCTGCAGCATATGTGAGAACGAATTTAGCACCTGTGTTCTTATTTGTACTTCTAGAGGTGAGTTGTCAGGGCCTTGGACTGCAGTGTGCAAGGACTGCAATTTTAGCAAGTAAGTACAGAAATAAGCACAATTCTTAAGATTAGAAGAATAAAATGATCATTTTAATTTAATCTCATAACAGAAGAAAGCCTAACCTGATAGCCACTAGGCTTGGGGTTAAGGATATAGTCATCAAATTCACCATCTATTGGTGTCCAAAGCCTATACATGTAAAATATACATATTAATAAGAGCCAATATCTGTGGCCAATAGGGTCTACCTTAAGTAACTAAGAAATACATGTCTAAAATCTAAACTTAAATCTGCCAATACATAACACTGCGAAAATGGTAAAATAAGCTTAAATATATATGTTCATACAAATGATTCTGTTGAATGACTGCATTTGTACAGATTGTATGCTTGATAGATGACTAGAATTTGACCTTTTTTTACCTGTGTACAATGTCAAGAAGACTATAACAACACTGAACTGCAGGCCCATGTAAGGTTCCATTTTTGTCTCCTACAACTACTCTTAATGCACGTGCATCATATACTTTATCAATGCTTATGTCCTTTCGTTTCATCTGCACAACATGCAACCGTGACTTTGAACATTAATTTAACTCACACAAAGTGGAGTCAACAAAAAATTATTTATGGCTAGTTGAATAAAATTATTTTATCATCATAAATGAAGAAAAATGTAGTAATAATAAAACAAACATTAAAACTAATAATTAGAAACCTAGCACAACTCTCACTTCCAAACACTCATTGCTTTCATTTAATTTTTCAATGTCAGTTGAGAGAAACTATTCTGACAGGAAATTGACCAAGAAATTGAGTTATGATGTGTAAAATCTGTGCAAGAGTAATTTGATTCAATGTTTTTGTCATATTCACCAACACAAGAAGATATGAATGAAAACAAACACCAAAAACCTAGATGCTACTGTTTGTGCAAGTGTTTTGGGGAAAGAAGGAGCCATGGATGAACATTGCCCGCTAGTAAATCCCCAATACTTCCAACAATACTTCTTGCTCCATAGTAAAGAATAAATTAGTGTGATTAAGATTAACTAGGTCGGAACTAATTCACAACTACAAAAAATTTAATGGGAACCGTGGAACTTGCATAACTTTTCTTTTTATGTCCAAAGTATCTTGACATAAATTTTCCATATATGCATCGACTTAATTGCATTAAGATCTATTCAAACTTACCTAGATAATCATAATTAACTCTTCAAATAATGCCATGGTTCTACGCAATTATACAGTGAGTATAGAAAAAACGCAATGGTCGTAAAAAGGTCAAGAAATGAATTTGCTAATACCTTACTGTATAAACTATACAAGCTTTTCAGTCTACTTGATAATGTAACTTCCATTCCCGGAACGTAACTGCAAATGCAGAAGGAAACTTTTAAGAACTAAAGAATTGATTATATCATACTCCCTGCGGTCTCAAATGTAAGAGAAATTAGGTCAACAAAAATAGATGTACTAAGTCCAAATTTTGGACCAAATACATCAACTTTTGTTGACCCTACTTTCTCGTATATTCAATACCAAAGGGAGTAGCACTATAGCACTCAGCACATTAATTGTGCTACATGAAACAGAAAGCATTAGGTAAAATAGGCACGTGTCTTGGACAATATCAGAATGAAAAGGCGGTAATGATAATGGACAAAAGAACATACGAAGCCGATATAATCAATTCTCGCTCAAGTGCTTCCTCACAAATTACCAATGATGCCAAAGCTAACCCAGCATCCTGAACAACCTTCGATTTTGTACGTGTCTCCAGATTATTCGCAATACTAAAGAGAAAGTTAGCCCGTTTTCTCCGATCCAACAATACATCAAATGGGACTACAGCTTCCAACAAATCCTGAAAACAATGTGGCATAATTAGAATGAAAAATTTGTTCTCACCGTTTCACAGGACTTGTTGAAGCAATGAAGATGGAATACCATCTCAGTTATCAATCGTAAGAGGGTCTCTGACATCAAGAAAAAGGCTTACCAAATAGTCACTTCAGACAGGAGATAGCCTGCTAATTTTACTATTTGTGAAGTTTTGTTACTATACAATACTTGCAAATAATCTAAAGTTTGGACTACGAAATTGACACAAGATAAAACTCTTCTTAGTTGCCACATTACTGCTATACTACATTTGGCATAGTCTTTCTGGTTGTTAGTTACATTTCCTTTAACATAATTACATTAGTAATTATTTGAATTGTTATTCCATATTAATGTAACTCCACCCCCAATACAGCAGTACAAGCACCAAAGGAGGCATGCTCTTCTCCCTTTCCCTGGTTTCCTTTTCCCCCGTCCCATACCTATTTCGCTTGAAAGTTTCACCTTACCATATTCTGAACTTCATTGTATGAAAAAAAAAGTTACTATGAAAACAGCATAATATTGATTCTTGATATTATGTAGTCAGGCTCAAAAGAAGCATTTAGGTGTGATTTGTTACTGTTGCAATGAGCACCAGCCTAAACCAGAAAGCATCTACCCAAGGAAACTGTAAGACAACATTTAATCAAACCTCATGATCATGCATACAAAGAAGTAGAATGAACCTCTGCAGTTACAAATTCTTACCTTCATACTCGAGACTCCCTCATTGAGCTTCAAGGATTTTTTGTAGAAAGAAGTTGAACTTTTCTCGTCCAAAGGTATCAAGCTGCCTTGCACATATAATCTTCTCGAGCTTCCTGTTCTGGATGAAGGGCTCCACATGGAAGCCATGTCAGCTTGCATCTTTTGAAATATATGAGGCTGAAATATAGTACAAATTATGAGTGTTAATGAATTGTAAAAATGAAAAAGTCAAGTCATCTTGATAGTAAAATTAGATTGCTGTTTATATCTAGAAGCATAAATGGAATTTCACAACTTCTGATGATCAATTAGTTTCACGTTAAACACAATAAGATAAAATATCCAGGCCCAGCAATAGTTTAAAATATATAATTGTCGGCTACAACTACTTTTTTTTGTCTGTGGGGCTATAACTAATGCTCATTTTCAAATAGAAAAAAGGAGCTAATCAATGCTTCATAAATTATTAAAGGTTTTTATGTACAAAAAGAATTTAATTCGAACAATATAGTCTTTTGGGCGCTTCTCTTTGATTTACTACGTACAATTCCTCTAAGAGGTGCGCAAATGTTCAAAGTGATTGGCGACTTTGTGTGTCTGCTTTATTCTATCTCATTTTATCACATAAATACATCAATATAATTTATGGTTCTCAAATTTAAAGAAACATAAAAAGATATTATTGCACCTGTAGAACAGCAAAGCATAGATCTTCAAGTTCAGCTTTCAACGCCCAGAGACCCAATCTTGAAGCAAGTGAACACCAAATAATCAATGTCTCCTCTGCAACAGCTTGAGCCTTGTGCAATGGCAGAGCATAACTGCAGAGCAACGATTGTCACCCAATAAAAAGACCTATGCAACATACCTATAAATTGTAAACTATTTATCCAAAAAGTTGAATACACTGTAACTTAAGGTCATTGATTTGAAATGTTTTATATTGTGAGGAAGTCAACTCTGATAAGTCACAAAGAATAACTATTAACCATTTAGAAAGCCCATGAGATCAAAATAATCGTTACATCATCTTGAAAGAATGATCGATCTGACGTGAATGACAAAAATTGGGCAAAATAAAGAGACAGTCAATAGTTGGACATAAAGGCAAAAAAATAGAATCTCGGAAGTGGTACATTGTTCTCATGTTGTGAAGACGATCTGCAAGCTTGATGAGCACAACACGTGGATCATCAATCATTCCCAAAAGCATGACTCGTAAATTACTTGCCTAGTAGATTAAGAACGAAACAGATCAGAAAACTTTCTGCTGCTAATTCCATGGTCCAATATATCTTACGTTCTACAATTTTAAAGAAGCCCATAGTTTTTACCAACCAGAAGATGCATTACAATGGCAGATACAAAAAGTTGGCACATCAAACTTTTTGCAGAAGATTAATTTGATAAAATAAATCAACTCGAATTCCATGGGTATTAGCACAATGGGGAATGCCTAATGTAACCCAAAGGCTTTGAGTTCGAATCTCTACTGGAGAATGCATGTATGGCCTAGTTCCTCCCCTCTCCTAAATAATTAATAAAATTCTCTGTAGCCAACTTTTAAAATAATAAGAAGAAGAATAATAATAAAAAAGCTTGCGTATAATACTGAGCCAACCCCAAGCTTCTACGAGAAAAGTATCAAATATCCATTTTATAATGAAAGAGGAAAATAGGATGCACTTTTCACTTCACATACTGATCTTTGCATTATTCAAACCTATGGTAGGAAGGCATAAAATTTATTTATATTTGGCTGTAGATCACTAACATAACACCGAAGTATACTAACGAGAATAAATAACTAATTGCTATATGTGTCAAAAGCAGGTTTTATACCTCTTCTTGTCCAAGGACGCCCTGGTTCACACTTACCCTTCGATGTCTGCGTAACAGCTGCAACAGATAATGTAGTTATAATTTAGTATGGTATTAAAAGAAAACAGTGCTACTCATCAAAGTTGTTGGGAGTTTTGAGCTTCAGGCATTTAATACACAGAACTGATGAAACGCTAGAATACACGCCATCACTAAATTCTTAAGGTATTGCACCCTAGTTATGTTAGGATGTCAGGTGAAGCCCAAAAGCTGAGAGATCTCCACCAATTAGCTCAGTGAAAAACCACAATAAGGAGCTTGACATCAAATCTTGAATCAAAACATTAAGTCAACCAGCATATATGTTCTTTTTAGTTATATGGTCCTCACTTTTCTTACACAGTGTGAACCTTCATCACTGACATTGGAATTTCAACCATTTTCCCCTTCAAATGTGAGTTCCAAAACTAGTATGCTCCCCAAATCACATTAATGAACTTGACAGTCGATACAACATCTTTACCTGAGTAGGTTCTTTTTACTTACACAGTATTCCCATATTATTTTAAGTGAATTTAACTCAACTTTGATACCTGGAGATGTAAGCTAATATGATTTTATGAGTTAACCTTTAACTTTGACAATGACAACCATGATACCTGATTTATATAACTCAACCTAGAAACACTGGCTACCAACTTGGCCACATCATCCCCAAACTCTGCCTCAACATCATGTAGACTTCGGAAAGTGTCATCAACCACGTCATGTAAAATACCGGCCACGACTGTTTCAACAGCCTGAAATGCAATGCCAAGATCTCAAACAAAGGAACAATAAATAGGAAACATGTTTCAGCATGCAATTCATGCATCTTTAAAACACAAAAGATAATATTTATGGCATATTGTATCAGTGACATACTGAATGTAGTTCACAGTACTAAATGATCAACCTGGCTATTTTTGCAATATCGTAAAAGAAACATACAATAAAGATAAAAAAAAATTCAGTCAGCTTGTAGCTTGAATAACGAATTAGAGTACATACCCGTTTACCACTTGATGGAACCAATGCAGCCAAAATTCTCCCTGTATGAATACAATGTGTTAAATAAGGATCTCCTGTCTTTCGTATTTGGCCTCGGTGTGCCTTCCTTGCAAAAGCTATTGCCTTCTGTACCTGCCTTCACACATAGCATAAGATATTTTAATGATGCAACAAGAGAGCATGCAAGTCATAACACGAATCGAGATATTAAACCTTTGCATCACTGAATATAGGATAGCCAGTAACATCTACTCCATCCTGCATAATGGTACCTGCATGTTATTAATTTACTTCTATTAATGTTATGAATCAGAGGAAAACTTGAAAGTTTGTCAATGAGTAAGACTCAAGAGGTTTTATTATGAATAACATGCAGAAAAATGAAGTGATACAATGGTTGGACACATTATTAACAAGCAACTAGCTGCAATTAAATTGTAATTAATTAATTCCAACAAATTGTAACAAACTAATCATATGTACAATTAATATTATTACAAGACCTATCATGTAATAACAGAACCAGCAACAGACAAATTTTAACGCATGCAAAAAATGAACTATAGATTATACACTCAATCAATCTCAGCTTTATTTGAGAATACGACTTGAGATTCACATAAATCAAATCGTTGAAGGAAAAACTACCATAAGTAACTCTTTCATTTGGAATCTCAAATCGTAAGTAAAATCAATCGAATCAAAATCAAAATCGGCGTAGTAACCAACCTCTCTAGTTCAAAAAAGTGACGGTGAACACTGAACAAAATAGAAAAGAAAGAAGAGAACCTGGTTGTTCGGCGAGTTTTGGCCACAAGAAATCAACCTTGGTAGAAAGACAAGCGCCAGAAGCAATCGCGACGGCGGTAACTGCGACCTGATTGATGGCGGAATAGACGGCGCCGTGAACAGAGGCGGCTTTGGCAGCAGCGGCGATGACATTTTCGGACGATTGAATAGCGATTTGGTGGAGCAAGCAGCGAAATCGCGAACGATGTGGATTGAATCTCCTGAAGTGACGAAATCTGCGAAGAAGTGGAAATGATTTGTTCTGGTGAAGTAAGATCGTAGAGCGCCCGCATGAGAGCATGTTGGTGCTCATGCTAATTGATAACTTGACACTGTGTAGTGTAGTAAATAGTTAGTGATTGAAGGTGGAAGAAACGGTTATTTTCCCGGGAAAATGTGAGAGAGAGAAAATAAGTGGTTAAAAAATGAAGTAGGGAAAAAATAAAAAAGGAATCTATGGCGGGTGCTGATATTACTGATTGAAATCTCATTGTTGTGTCGTTTAGTGCATTCATTATCACTTGATTTTCAACCGCTCTTCTACTTGATGGATAAACTCCCTCCACGACACCAGAAAGAGCTTTTTGTTTTGCTGAATCAGCAACACCTATCACTATTTGTTTCGGTGAAACAATTGGTTTTAAAATTGTGTAATATAATACAATTTATATTTTATATATACTTGTCAAAAAAAAGAAAATTATATAAAATAGAGATTAAATGAGATACACTCGGGTAGAAAAAAAACTATTTTACATTATCATTTAATTATAATTATTTAATTTATTTTATTTTGTATTGTTTTTAAATTAAATATTATTTTTTTATATAATCATTCAATTTATCTTATTTTGTGTTGTTTTTAAGTCAAATTTTTTTTATCGTGACCAATTATTATTAATTATGAATGTAATATATAATTTTACTTACAATGCATCTTCTTTATTCTTTATAAAATAACTACCTAATATATAAACAATAAAAAGTTTAAATGTTTGATATATCCATCTACGTTAGTGTCTTTCTTATTTTTATGTCCGATAAATTATGTTTAAAAATTTTGTAAATTCAATTTAATTTTACTATTAGTTGTTTTTAAAAATTTATGTGGTAAAATGCGCAGCAGTTTGATGGATTATTATTAATTAAATTAATTAAATAATTGAATTGATTGAAAAAAGAAAGGAAAAAAACAATTTAACTTAAATTTAAAGTGTTATGCTTTATTTCCTCAATCAAACTCACAAAATTTTAGCATTAAGGTTTTCACTCATTGTTTTGTCTTTTCTTTATTTCTCTTTATTCTAAAAAAAACATTAAATTTAGTTAATATAAACTATAATTACAAATAATAAATATAAACACCACATTCAAATGAGGGAATCTTAAAAATTTACTCACATTCAGTTGAGGACATTTTAAAAATCGTCATTTAGGGTTTTCATTAGTGTTAGATACACATTGCATTCGTACACCTATATTTAGATAATTAAAAACGAGTTAAGTTTGTTGAACAAAAAAGGTTAGATGAAAATTTGAGAATAGGTAGAATTTTAGATTGCACGAAGGAGAAAAATAATAAAAAGAATTTCAAATTTTAAGTTTTGCAAATTTATGAATTTTTTATTTAGTTCTCATAGACATGATAGTTGTCAAATATTTGATCTATCATTAACTATTGTTATGTCAAAGACTTGTTGTACCATTTTTCCGTCTATAAAATAAATTTTTTTTAATATTATTTTAAAATTAAATTAAATTACAAGATAAATTGAAGAAAAAAAATTTACATAGACTCAAACACAAATTTGTTTATATTTAATCCACGATATAGTATCACATTTTCAATAAAGAAAATAAACAAAAATAAATGATTTAATTTATATAAACTCTATAAAAAGTATTTATATTGACAATGTATAAGAACTCT
>JBBPBT010000152.1:1005430-1033690 GCA_037974875.1 Cicer bijugum | reverse complement strand
TAATAAAAAAATAACGTAAGTTAAATTTAAATGTATTTTTGTATTTTTTAAATTTAATAGAAGACACTTAGATGGAAATTATTATTTATTTTAACACATTTAGACAATCACATTAATTTTAATATATTTTATTTGAGGTTATTAATATAATTTTATTTTTTATTAATTAAATTAATAATTATTCAAATATTAAAATAAAAAATAAAAAATAAAAATTAAACTTAATACATTGTCAAATCCCCAAAATACAACCTCATATTTCGAAAATGCAACTTTCAAGTGCAAAAAATAAGATAATTTGATTTTTTTTTTCAGAGTAGGATTAAGTTTTAAATAAAAAAATAAACGATATTGCAATAAAAAAAACCACGCATGATCTGCAACAAACCAATCCCATAAATACATGTATTTTTTTCTCAAAAAACAAAAATCCCATGAATTCATGTTCCTAAATCAATTGGTGAAAAAAAATACAAAATACCAAACCACAAGGGTTTTCTGCACAATCCGCCAGAGGTTAGGAGGTCATTAACAATGAGAACCGAGTCATTCATCCTTGTAATAATTCTATGGAATGCTTCTCTGATGAAACATTTACAAATGACTAGTATCAGTATCACCCTAAATCAGCAACTGAAAAATCTACACTCACCTAAAAGACAAGACAAGGAAGTATCGCCACCCTAACCTCCGAAATCAGGAATCAATGCCAAAAACAGTTCCAACACGAAATATCAGGAAGAGCGGAAAAACAGAACAATGCTATAAATTAAGGAGAACAATGTTGTCTGTTCTCAAAGCATCTGGTGTTTGTTTGAATGGATGCCCCTATGACACAAGTAAAATTTCCCTCTCCAATTTACTCCCATGTTGATTAGTCTATAGCTATGAGTCCACCATTTCATCTTGCAACTCAATTGGGGCAATAAGCCCTGGAATAGAAAGCATTCGTTGTCGTTCTTTCTCTCTCTGAGCTGCAGCCTCTTCAGCATAAAGATCTTTGTTATCCTGCAATGTAGAGATAATAACAAGTTAACAAACTTCAGGGAGCTTAAATACAAACCAAAGAAGCCAGCAGTTATTGTTATGAATTTTAATTTATGTATACTTCCTCAAAAGGAAAAGAGGTAAAAAAAAACTACTAGATAAAGCATTACCTGAGCTGAAAATTCTTTTGACTGTATAAGAAAATCTCGTATGTGAGTTTTGAAAGTGGAGAGATCATTTGTTGACTCGAAGAGTCCATTAACAAATTGGGTAACCTGCAAAATTCTTGAAATTAGTCATCTATTCAGGCAAATGAGGGCTTAAATAAGAGTAGTTACTACCCAATTACCTCTGTGGCAGTCATGTTGGGAAATGAAGTGCTTAAAAGTTTTATCGTGAACTCACGTACAAAAGCAGCATTACTTGGGTATGGAAATGAATTTGTAGTAGCATCCCATAGAGGCTCAGTCAGGGCACCAGTTTCAGCCTGAAATACCCCAAACTCATTATTAAACATTTTCTTACTACTAAATAAGAAATTAAAAAACATTGATTTAGACACTGTACCAGACAAAACAAATGTTGAAGCACCAAGACATGCAATTTGAACCCAGGCTTATGAAAAGTGTCTGTTAAGACAGCAAATATCTCTTGTTCTATTGTCAAAAAATATGTCCGATAAAACTGATTGCAAAACTCCGAAGCCTGTTTATCATACACAAACAGATACTCAACCAGCATATCCAAAAGACATAAACGGAAAAAATAATCTATTCAGAATAAATGAGGAAGTACAACTAGGGAGAGGACATGAAATCTTCCAAAACAGGAAAAACTGTAATAACAAACAATTAAAATATGAACGTATAAGGAACTTTTGAGTGAGAGTTCAGGAAAAAATATATATACCACACCTGAAACTTGTTCAGCATCTCCAACAACAGGTTCAACCCAGTTTCAGCGATATTTCTTTCTGTATGCCGAAATGCCCATATGATTGAATCCATAACAAACTTCAGTTGCTGACATATATTATAAACATAAGGGGTAGACTTAGAGATAGCAAATTTAAAAAAAGTCATGCTCAACATCAAATGAAGTCAAATAACTTGGCATGTTTTTGGTTTAGCATGTACAGAGAGGAGCAAGAAATAAAACCTGACTTGACAAACAGATCAATGCAGGGAAACAATGAGTAGCTATGGCACGTAGTAAAGAGAAAAATTTTAGCCTATGCTCTGGGTAATCTTCAAAGTTTTTCGTGATCATCTGTGGAACAGAATAAAAGGATAAATATAGTTCAGTTGGTATTTCATTGCGGAAAATCCAATGGTTTTACACCATCACAACTTCTAAGACTAATAATCAACAGAAGGGTCACTTGCAGAACGATGGTCAAGTGGTCAACTAGATCAATTAAACCTAGCCAAAAGACAAACACAATTACTTACTTCTAGTGTACACTGGAAAACAGCTTCAAATATGCGAGGTATGTCTTCAGTCATTGAAGCTTTATATCTGCAAGTATGAGCAATAAATGAGTGACATACTGTTGGTAATTAAAACACCCGATCAGAAACCGGTGAGGTGACCGATTCGAGCTGTGCCTTTTGGATCAGGTATGCATCTAAACGCTGGAAACTTTGGTGGTTTAACAGAACCGGACCGGCTTGATGAAATAAATATTTTTATTAAATACATTGATATAAGAAGGAACCACAGGGAATAGAACACAGAACCTGATGGAACAATCAGAGGCACCTTACCACTACACCACCCCATTTCTTCTTTTCTCATAATGCCAACAATAGATTTAGTATCTATTTTTTATTTTTGTACATATTTAATATGTATTTAATTAAAAAGTACCTCTATTTATTTTAATTTTATATATATATATATATATATATATATATATATATATATATATGTTTTGACATTTTATAAGTGTCAATTTTATTTTAGAACATTTTTAAAGACTGGATCATTTGATTTAGTCTCATTCAATACAAAGACAATATATTTGTAGAGACCGAGTTGTTCGGTTCAATCAGGTTCTGTCCTGCGGTTCAACCAGTGACTCCATACCCTTAACGAGTTGATCACTGAGCCAATTTTTAAAACACTGAATTAAATTACTCTTCCCAGAAATGATTTTGGCCAGGGGTTACCATCAGGAAGTATGGCAAAAATAAATGAAGAAGTTGAACCCCTACATCAAATATAAATGAAAACAAAATTGGGATAGAAAATTTACATACTTATTTACAATTGTGGCAAAAAGTGACAAAACCTCTGACTCCCTTGCATCAGGAACATTCCTGGCATAATCTCCCAGAACAGGATCCATCATTGGTGGCACAAATTGTTTTCCAATTTGTGGTTGATTTTCAGCCTTGTCCAAGAATGTCTCAATCAGTTTAAGTGTCTCCCTCTTAACCGAACTGCATCAAGAAGAACATTTAGAGAAAAGGTACTAACCTGTAACCCCAATAGAACAAAACCAATATAACCATAACTATTAATCTTACCGCAGAAGTTTTACATATGAGGACCTAGATGCATAAGGTCCCCCTTCTGCAATACTTTTTGATATAAGCTCACTATACATCCTGTTGCAGATAAAACATATAAGTGACTTAATATTTACTGAAATAAAAAATAATCTAGCCAAAATGTTTACTGGTAAAACTAAGTACCAGCCAAAACAATGTAAAGACTTAGAAGTAAACAGCATATACCTGTACACATTCAACATGTCCAAAAAGATCAACGTGATTTGGGGCAGGAAATATGTTCCTAAAGAAGATGCAACACTTGTATTCGTCTGCAATTTGGAAGTGACATCAATAACAAACTTTTCATAAATTAGGAGATAAAACCAAGAAAAACTACAGACACCTTGGAATTGACAATGGATAATTATAAATTAATAATAGTAACAACAGAGAAGAAATACAAAATTAATCCTGTCTTCTGAATCCGAACATCTTAAATTTTTGTAGTTGCCTCATCATAACATGTTCTAGAGCTTCTATGTGATAGGGATTTCAGTATACAGGGTGCCCAAGTTCCACATCGAATAGCATAGGATGCTCGGTGGAGTATTTGAGTGGCGTGGTTCTTCTCCCTAGATACATGGATTCAAAAGAGGGTTACCCAAGTGCTTGAATACTTATTCTTAGAATTTGGGTTGCACCCATCACAACACTCACAAAACCAGCTTGTAGGGTGAGAACTACCTACCACTTATAAACACTTTGGTAGGTCTCATCTCATCCACTGTGGGACTCTTAACACACCTCCTCACGCCTAGGACTGGACATCTGGATGTGACTCGAGTGGCCTGATAGCAAGTGACCCAATGGATATTGGATATGCTCTGATACCATTTTAGAATGTGGGTTGAGCCTTTCACAACCCTACAAAACCGGTTTGTAAGGTGAGGACTACTCACCACTTATAAACCCTTAGATATGACTCATCTTATACAATGTGGAACTCTTAACACTTATCAATTGGTATTAGAGTCTGGTTGTCGATGACTCAAAAAGGGCTACCTACGAAGTGGCTGGCTGGAAACTGATAGGCCAAGTGTCGTCGAGTGCAACCAACAAGTTGTTGCCTCTCAAGGGTTGTGCTACGATAGAGACTTAGGTATTATAGGGTCCAAGTCCCACATCGAGAAGTATGGGGTGCTTGGTGGAGTATTTGAGCAGCTAGACTCTCCCCCCATGATAGCTAGCTTTGAAAAAAGGGTTCCCCAATTGCTTGAATACTTATCACTATGATCGAATAGTATATAGTTCATTCCTTATCATCCATATTCTTCTAAAAAAACAGCAAGTGTAGACAAGACCTCCGCACTCTCTGCAGTTAACGTCCAAAGAACTCTTGCATGAAGGGACGTGCAAGGTATGTTATCACACTCTATTCAGAATGTTCACCAAATAGAATATGCTATAAAAACAATGGTTCATGACAATAACAATTGGACATCAGTTCAGTAGAATCCTACAAGGTGATCAAACCTTGGCCCTATTGATCATCAAACAACCAGTATGATACAATCCTTAAATATTGGCTCCAAAATCAAGTTCAGTACTAAAGTCATTTGATAATTATTTTGTGAACATTAAGTTTACTGGGAGGGAAGGTTGCTTTATTTATTCCAAGGCCAGGGTATGTCAGCTAGTCACAGCAAAGACTTATAGTAGTGCATAAAATAACCTATATGAGAAGCTGCACTCGCAGGAATCAAACATAAGACCAAATGTTGAAATGACATCAAGTACAGAAGAAAAGAAGTGAAAAGACTCTTTCTGTTCTTTTCATTTACTAAAATACTTGAATGAAAAACATAGAAAAATTTCATCCCCAGCAAAGGCTAATGAGTAAACATAAATGTTGAATTTTACAGAGTAAAGATAAAACAACAAATCAAGGAAATAACATTATCACAGATGACAAACATGTGTAACTTCTACTTCAAATGACCTTCAAACATGAAGAATGAAATATATCAAAGAACATATAGCAGTATCACACTAAATAACTACAAAACTATACCTGCAATATATTAAGCACAGTTCGAATAACATCTTGATCCTTAAGGAAATCAACATTTTGGCGTGCCTGCCCAATAATTTCCAGCCATTTCTGCAGAAGAAAATGATCGATATATCTAGCATTATAACACTTGGATTATGACAAATAATGCACTGTTCATGAAGATAACATTAAAAGCGTTTTGGTAATATTAAGTATATGGCTACTCAAGAAAGAAAAGAACCTGATTTGGGAGCACCATCAACCGCTGAAGATACTCATCTCTCTTCTGTGTATCGGACTCTGCTTGAATCATGCTGCCAACCTACAACAGGATATGCACAACGAAAGTATTAATTTAAGTACAGTACAAAAATTTATAATCAAAGACCTTTGTATAAAAGAGAGAAAGATGGATACAGATTCATAGAAGGAGTGTATTTGATGAGGTTCAAGATCTGCAATTGTAGTTGGAAGGGTAGATAAAAGTTCAGACACAAATGGTTCATTTTCTCCAACCTGAAATAATGACCAAAGTTATTATTATGTAAATTAGCAAATATCAAGAGCAGAATATGTACAGAAGAGACGCACAAGAGTTGCCTTTGGGAGGATGAAAAAGGAAGGAAAAGTAGCTCAATTTACCTGGGTGATTACAAACTTTCGCCTGCACTTTTGGATTATTTTCAAAAATGTATCACAGGCCATATCCTGATATACATCAATCAAACAAGAAAAAGTTTAAGCTTAAATAATTCCAAGCAATGCATAAACATTACAAAATATTTAGAACATCAAAGAATGTCTCATCATTTAAATTATTTAAATATATGCTACTTCAAGACACAAGACATACATAAATTTGAATAATCCATTGCAGGACCACGCCATAAGTAAGACTGTATAGTGTATACAGTATACACTCACACCACAAATATAATCAATTTGTACGGGAAAATAAAACGTAAGACTACAAGATACTAAAAAATTTAATGCTAACTTTTTGGCAGATTTATAACTTGTTTCTGAGATGATTTATATAGGTTATAACGAATGAGTAGTAACAACTCAGAAGCAAATATGAAGAAATATTCATAATGAGTAGTAACAACTCAGAAGCAAATATGAAGAAATATTCATAATACACACGGTAAATAAAATGCCACAACAATATTTAAAACAACAAGCATTTGAAGAAACAGCATCTCATATTGACTCAGGTGACATAAAAACACCTGATACATGAAAAACTACCACGGACTAGGTTATTTTATCAAATAAAAAAACACAAATATCAGTTGAGATAACAAACATGTAGGAACTGGCAGAGAACCCGAAGGAAGAAAATATTAACCTGAACTCCAGGATGTGTTTCATGCATAAATTCAAACAACTTATTCACAACAGTTTTTAAAAACTTCCAATGAGCTCTTAAAAACCGCGGATACTGCCCTACAACATACCTGCCAACAGACAAGACTATATTATTCGACAAAGAAACAGGAACCTCAACATATAGCACATGAACACAAACAAATCTTACATGATATTACTGGCAATAACAGCTTTGTTATCTTTTCCCTTTGTTATTTCACATAGATTTAATAAATCACGAATGACCATAACCAAAAATCTGTTTTCCTGCAACAAAAGCAAGATTTGATCATGAGAGCTATATAAGCTATAGATGTTAAATACAAAAAAAAAAAAACTACAAGAAAAATACGAATATCAAACAAATTTAAACAGTTAGAAAATGGATGTTGTTATACAAGTACCAATTGCAAAAAAAAAAAAAATTGGATCCAATTTGAGTCACTCTCACACACAAAATTTCGAATGGATGTTAAATAATTGCACCAAATTCCCCAAACAAAAAGTCCTGGAAATCAGCCAAATTTCAAAGTAGTAGGAACCAAATTGTGTCAGACAGCTCCTATATCACCAGCTAATATAATTTGGGGTCAAGGGTAGAATTGAGAAAACAGTTTGTGTCATAATAATCCATCTGAAGTCATCAGCTCAAAATAGTAGCAGTGTAGCTCCATTGCTGCATGTCGCAATAGGTAGCTGCTGTGGAGACTTTTTCATGCTGCAACTGTTGAAACCAAAAATTGCAGCCAATGTATCAGGATAGTGCGACCACGTTCACTAACTAAACCGGGTTAAACCTGCATTTGTCCCCTGTCCAAATTTTCTGTGTCCTCTATCCAAATTTTCTGGATGACCATCCAAACCTTATTTTATTTTTGAATCAACAAATGCACGAGAATTGTGTGACCATCCAAATTTTCTGGATGGTCACACAATTCTCGTGCATTTGTTGATTCAAAAATAAAATAAGGTTTTAAACCATCCTCAATCATTCATGCAAAAAAACTGTCTCATCTGTATTGAACTCTATTGTCTAATAATGGTTAGATCCAGTAATTCACACCTGTCTCTCCCACTCTCACCTCGCTGATAGTGACCCACTCCATCTATTCCTGAGTTTATCATTGCACTTCACAATCCCAGTGAGTATGTCTTAGATTGATGGTGGTTGTGGATTTAAGCTATGACTTCTAATAATTAATTTTGAAGAAAACAACAATCTATTGTTGAATGTTTATGTGCAGAATCTCATCATCCCACTATTTGTCCAGGCAAGGACAAGCAACTTATAACAAGGATTCGGACAAGGTATGCAATACCTGTCCTGGACATGAATATTAACCATTCTTCGGGTTCATAACACTAACACAATAAGCACAACAACAAAAGAAAAATGGATTAGGAATATATTATAATTCCTCATAATATGTAGATCAAACCAATAATCTAATAGATTACAGAAGTAACGGAAAATAGGAGTTTTCTGAACAATGCATATTGGTTTATTTGTAATACCTGTTCTTCGATCATGGAACCCGATATAGATCCTATTGCCCAGCACAATGTGTTCAAATTGTTCCAAGTCCAATCCTCACCAGTTAGTTGCTTACTTAATTTTCCAAGCATCTGTACATTACAACGCATTAGTCCATTACATTAAGCAGTGCTATTTACATAGGCAAAAAACTGCAACAATTGTATAAGAATCAGTCAGTTTATCTTGAAATGAAAACATATCTGCATAATATTGATATAACTAAATCTCAGTCCAGCTTATTAACTTTATTGTTAATGATCAACAAGACATAAACTTACATCCTAAACTGACCATTGGATGAATATTAAAAAACAATGTAATTGAAACAACACAAATCTCCATATAATAAAATTTAAAAAGCATACAAAAGAAGCAGCACGGTGACTTTTTATTTCCAGACAGAACAAGATAAGATCAGTTCTTATTCACATACCTGCTTTTCAGTATCCTCATGGTCCAGATGTGACAAGTAAATAAGAGTTTCCCTCATAATCTGTATAATGATTGAACTTGGATTAGTATGAATTGAATTCTTGAGAGAAAGAACCAGCAAATCTAATCTATCTAGATATTTACATAACAAGGAATAATTCAAATCGTATACATATCTTAGCAGTATGAAGCCCAGAAATATCTCAAATTTGATTTTTATAAATCAGCCACTAAATATACAATGTTCAGATGAAAATGGCTTCAAGAATGTTGTTGTCCATCTATATGTTAATACTAGTAAACTCTAACGATGGTCAGATTTTGCCTTACTACCTTATACTGAACAAGAACATCATTGTCTTTCATGGTTTCACGGACTATATTCCCATTTTCATCTTCAACTATGAGAACCTCTTCTGGTTTAGCCATACGACAGATCATAAGCATTCTCAACTTAGACATGGGACCAGCATAAAGCTGCCGGCGCTGAAGAAGCTGCGAACCAAGGCCATCAACCATACCAGGAGGCATTACAGACGCCTGTTTATTCCATTAAGAAATTAGAATATAGACTGATGTCATTCTAAGAAAAATGAAAATAGTATATCAGGATCTCAAGAGATATTCAGACTAAAATATCTCCACTTTCAGCCAAAAGATACTGTGCAAAATATAGTGAGGCTCTTAAAAGATTTGAAATTGAAAAAACTAAATACTGCAAAATGTTGAGTTCCAAATAACATAATTGAATACAAGTTTCACACAATGTATCACTCAATATCATGGTTTTTGGCTTACGACCTACTGAACCAAACTGTATCTTTCAATTCACCCACAAGTAAAATGCAAATAAATTTAAAACAAAATTCGGGGTAGTGTATAAAAAAGAGCAGTACAAAATCACAACAGTTCACTTAAATTTTTATGGAAGAAACTCATTTATAAAGACAATGAGAATAGAGTTACAGGGGAAACCAGGATAAGAAAACATTAATAAAAAGGGGGGAAAGTAAACAACAAAGAAAAAAACAAATCAATGTAGTGAATGGTGAAGAAATATCTGCCAGGTTACCAGCAAATAACTATGCAACAGCATCAACTCGCAATGTTCCATATAATGATACAAAGTATACTAAATGGAAAGAATCCTCTTTCCCTACAAAAATGTATTTGTGGGAGGGAGGGGATTGTTGGTCCGGGATTTTAACCATCAAGGAACAAGGATTTGACAGAGATTATTAGAGAGAGCACCTGAAATCCCATCATGTTTGCTGCAGGGTTCTCCAAGCTGCGTTGTGGCTCAAAAAGTTCTGAAACCAAGGCATTCCAATAGTCCAGACAGACCTGGTATTTTTTACAGATAAAATGAGTCGTGAATATTCAGAACAGGAAGAAGAGAAACACATTCTCATGCAGAATAAAAGGCTGCAGGGAATTAGGATGCATTTGGGGGCAAGAGAGAAGAAAGCTCTATCAACATAAGCTTGAGGAATGAACACCTCGAGTACTCATAACATAAAATATACAGAAATTGATGACATATATGTCAACATCATACCTTGAAAACCTCAGTATCATCCACATATGAGATGTTGATAAGATATTCAAGACCCACTAGTAAAGCAGAGATATTCTCTTGCGTGGATTCCAGAATTCGTATGTGAACCTGCATAAACAGTAAAAAATGTTTTTCGAATGAAACACCCATCAAGCATATGGGAAACATAAAATGGAAGCAAAAGAGAGGAGGTGAAAAAGGTGCTGCACACATATGGAAAAGGAAATTTGGGCACCACAATCTAAGATACGAAAATAAGGGTCCATTCTTAAATATGCCACCACAAGCATGATATTAATTGATAATGCATAAAAAATACTTTAAGAAAGACTTAATTCTTTCACCAGGTTCCATTATGTTTTATTATTATATACTTCTATCATAAATCCCAGATAGACATCAAATAGAGAAAATAAACCTTACTTTGTAAAACGAGGTAAAGAACAGCGCCAAGTTCTGTATAAATGCCTAAACAGAGGGTGCAAAAAAGCCAAGGTTAGACATCGCAAACAATTCAGGAATGCGGCTTCTTATTTTCAGCAAATTGCAAAGACTCACTTGTTCCTCAGTTGAACCGTGTGCATATGCCTCAGGTATATTTGTAGTAGGTGGGAGTATGCTCTGATGCATTAAGCAGCCACAAAAATTATTTTATAGAAACAAAATACAACAAAATGGATACTGGACTACAATGAAGCAAACAAACAAAAGGAAAATATACAGTATCAGCATGTGGAACAAATTGAAAAGCTATTTAAATTAAACATAAACATACCTGCAACTGCACCATGAATATATTGTACATCTTAACATATTGTGCGTCATAGAAATTCCCAAATTGAAGGGATGCCACCTGTGAATATAAAAAATGAATAACAGCCTTGAAAGTTTAAAGTATATGCACAAGCACTAGGTAGAGGGACCATACCTCAGTTAAACATTGCAATGTCAGGTTCCGATATGCTGGAATTGGGAAAAACTTCAGTAATGTCTCGAGCTGTGATTAACACAAATACCATATGATGTCAGATTTCCTCTATGGCAGTGTAATACTGAATTAAACAGACACATATACCTACCAATGGTGATTCAAATATATAACCCAAGGGAATCCATGATAAGAAGGCATGCAATGTAGACAGTGTTGCACGTATGAGCTCAGTTCTTTGGGAAACTGATAAAACGTATAGGCATAACTCATGTATGAGCTGAAATTCACTGCAAACAACCATGTGTAACACTTAGCAGCATATAGGCATTCCATAGAGAGTACATGTAGGCAGATTACATAAAATCATTGACCTTCTTGCTCACTAGCTAGAGACTCTAAAGCCAGAATCAGTAAGAGAATCAATAATTGAGACCTATCACTTGAAGATTCGATTCGGCTATATAGAACCACAAAGGGACATTTTTAAAAAAACTACCTTACAAATCTATCATTGAGTAATCAATTATTAAATAAATCATCATCCCTGAAACGCACTTTATACCCGCTCCCATTCCCTTTTCCCATCAATACCCAGCCCCATTGGGCTTCCCTAGGGCCCATTGTTACCCATCTCAATGGTGGGTCCTCCTTAGAGCCAATTTTTTCTGCCAGATCTCCAAATTAACACAAGGGGAAATGAAATAGCACACAAAAACATAACGCTATATTTAGGTTTTATATAGACAAAAGCTATTAACTGTTACCTATTCAATGATTGTTTAAGCTCTTTAATCTTCTGCTGAGTCATCTCTCCTCTTGAAAAATCAAAAACCTCTTCGCTCAAAAGCTGAAACAACATTCCATAATGTTACTCATTAATTAAAGGAAAAGTTTCCGACATATATAAAGATAAACATAAACTTACCTTCAATATCGCCATACAGTTTTCACAAATTGTTTCACTGGTTTTAGCTGCTGAAACAAGGTCGGGAATAAAATTTCGCCATCTTGCTGGCCACTCATGCTTCAAAATCTGCTTATACAATATATACTGATCATTATATATATTTTATAACTAACACATTTTTAGGTAGTTACCAAAACACAAGGCCGGCAATCAACATGTACAACCAAAACATTGGCACATGCCCCAAATTAGGGAGGGCCCCAAATTTTTTTTATAGTATACCTTGAACTTTGAAAAATTGCATTGATATCCTAAATTTTGAACACTAACCACTCTTAAATTTTATATTTGCACATTATGCCCAGAACAAATACCCCGTCTAAAATGGGACAACGGCTACAGCTTACCCAGTGCCACCACCCACCACCAAATATTAGAATCTTAATGTTAGGGTTTTGTGATTTACTAATTTTAGGAGCTCAATTTGTTTGAAATTGTTGATTTACTGATTTTAGGAACTCAATATCTATTAGGATTTAATCTGATGTGAGGGTTTTAGATTTTAGGAACTCATTACTATTTGTCTGATTTACAATGTTACTAATAGATCATTTGCTGCTAATATATTAGATCGTATTCTTTATTAGGGGATCATTTTTTTAGATTCGAATATGGTCTCCAAAAACATTAAGACAACCCTCGTAAAACATGTTGCAAGTCCAGATTTTTAGAGAGGAAGGAAAACGAATAAAGCAAATCTCCATATAAAAATCAGAAATAAAGTTAAACTAAAGAAATTGTATTGCTTTTCATCAAGATAAATAACGTAAATGGACTGCATAACTGGTTGAGAATAACAGGAATAAATCAACTTAAATGATTGAAAGGAAATGCAATGTCAATTTCACCTGAACCAATATAATATTGAGTTTGTTGACATACAACCGCTCTGTTCGAAATGAGGCCTCGTTGCCAGAAAGCTGTGCAAAATAGGTCAATAATGGAATGAAGGATACAAAATTATTATAAGTATTGATAAAACAACAAAATAAGTCAAAATAGCTCATGTATCAGCTTCCTCCATGTGGGTAATACCTGTACAATAACATCAGAGATGAAATTTTTCATTCCATCTCGCTGCTCAACTGGTAATGCATTCCATCTATATTTAATTACACCCTCTAGCACCTGTATTTACAAGCATATGGAAATTATATACTGAGAAAGGCAGATAAGAATAGAAATATGGTAAGAAAGTGGAGAACTTGTTGGACATTTAATAATCATTACGTTGAAAACACTAACACCCTACTGGATGCAGAGTAAAAATTGAAAAACAAAACCATGTAAAGTATAAACATGCAAATGAAAACATGATACAGAATTACGGAAGTCAACGGTTTTATCCTATAAAGTGATACAAAAAAAATTACATGAGCCTACTGGAAACTAAATAATTCAGGTTAAGATTTCAATGAATATAGCAAATAGAATCAAGTCCTCCAGCAATGCAACTGTGGCTATACTTGAGATGGATCAATAGATTTCTAAATTAGTTTTCCAGGATACAGGGTTACCATGAAAATATACAATATTGAGTATGAATATGATAAATCCCAAAGACAGCGAAGTGGGTGAAACACAAGCAATTCCTAGATAGCAACTATAGAGCCATCAGCTAGGGCGACGAAACAAGAATGAACAGTTAAGATATAATGATTATTTACCATGTTACATGGTAACATGCGCCAAACTCAAGAATTCAAAAAGATTGACTACAATCAGTATGAGACACAAACGGTTAGATTTCATGTATGCACAGCAATGGTAGTGGAGGACTAATTATGTTTGACTTCCTTCAATAGCAGGTACTCCAGGAACTCAATTTTAGCAAGATAAAAGGTTATTTTCTTGATAACAACCAGACTTCTTATCTGCATCTTGGGCAGAATTAAACAGAACAACTTTGACAATTTTCTCAGGAAACACAAAGGGAATACAGAAACAGCAGGTCTCCTAGATATGGCTCAACCACATTTACAATAAATATCCTGAAGATAGCTTCCACAGCCCATATATATGACTCGAACACCTCTCCCTCCATGTCCACCATGAAATCACAGGGCAGTTACTAAAACTCACATGTCAGCTGTGGGAGCAGGTGTAGGAGCCCTGAGACTCGGATGAGTACTCAATATATAAAGTATTTATTGGGGAATCTATTGTGCAAACTTTTCTTGTTGATCAAATAAAGCATTTTTTTACCAAATATCCTTGTTTACTGAAAGATTAAGAATAGAGCGAATTCAGACAAAGGACGCCAAGAAATAAAAAGGTCTTAAAGACACGTGTTCATTTGTATAACAAACATGGTTGTGACATGTCCAGAGGAAGCCTAAAGTTAAGAGACTGAAGTACCAAGGGAGAACTCCCCATAGACCAATATATAATGATAATTTTTATCGATAACACAGCCATGTCCTCCTAAAGCTAAATTTTAATATCAGTGTTGAAGTTATAGGGCTTTAGATTAGGTAGAAGGGACAAGAAAGTATTAAAATATGCTAAATTATTTTTTTATGATGCAAAATAAGATAAAATACTAACCATGATACCTGTACTAATATTAGCTCCTAAATGTAATTAAATAGGGAAACTAGTCATGATAATCACTAAACTCCTATATATTCCTAATTAAATAAGAAAACAAAACAGAAAATATGAAGAAATAAGAAAACTAATCTTATGATATAACAAAACATAAATTATGCCATAACCAAAATTTAACTCTTTTCCATCAATTTGATTACCTAATTATCATAATAAATTGAATTATTCCTATTAACCTAATTGCCTATTTAACATAAAGCTCGTCGGTGTGATAATTGTCAAGGTTTCAAATAAAGATTGGCAACTGCGATTGTGGCTGCAATGCCAAGGTTCTTAGTCCTCCGCAATCACATAATGACTGCAATATTCTACGATATCAAAGGTTATGAACACGAAGCAACCACAACTCAAAACCTTGCTAATTAAATAAGAAAACAACCGAAAATATGAAGAAATAACAAAACTAATCTTATGATATAACAAAACATAAGGTTTGGTCACCCTTATGAGGAACTGATTGTTCGACCAGTGACCATACACAATTAATTGGCAAAGCACATAGCCAGATTTAAATTACTCCATAAGCAAAATTTAACTCTTTTCCATCAATTTGATTACCTAATTGCCATAATCAATTGAGTTATTCCTGTTAACCTAATTGCCCATTTAACATAAAGCTCGTCGGTGTGATAATTGTCAAGGTTTCAAATAAAGATCGGCAACCGCGATCACAAGGTTCTTAGTCCTCCGCAATCACATAATGGCCGTTATATTCTGCAATATCAAAGGTTACGAACACGAGAAGCAACCACAACTCAAAACCTTGCTAATCATTATCTATTCTTTTGTGAGAACAATCTCAACTCTTGCATTACTTGAGCAGTATGGTACATGTGCTTTATGTGGCGAACTGAGGAGGGGGATTCTCAAACATAACACATAATTAAAAAAACTAACCTGTAAAGCAAAGAACTTAGTATTTAGATTCTGAGTGTTCTGTAAAATATGCATGACTTGAAGCCACATATCAGGATTATTTTGCAATTCCCGCAAAATCTGGTCCGCAGCAGTTCTCTGCATTATGTAAAACGTAAATTAAAAAAAAAATAATACTACTATTTAAATTTAAACCACAAACGAGAACAATTAAGCAAAAATGTAAATAGAAATAGCAAATTTGATAGATGAAAAACACTTCCTCAACTTTATTTCCCATGAGTCTTTCTTAGTAAAACCACACCATAACAAATTCACACTAAAAAAAAAAAGATTAAAATATATAAACTCCTTATAGCCGTTAATTTAGAGAAAAGAAAAAACCCTCACGAAAAGAGTATTGACTAATAAACCCTAACAATGAAAGTTCCGTAAGGTTTGACTATATTGAAACATTGGAGAACACCAAAAGGTAGTGAAACGAA
This sequence comes from Cicer bijugum, assembly GCA_037974875.1. Classification (NCBI taxonomy): domain Eukaryota; kingdom Viridiplantae; phylum Streptophyta; class Magnoliopsida; order Fabales; family Fabaceae; genus Cicer; species Cicer bijugum. The sequence continues at coordinate 1,017,385 of JBBPBT010000152.1, read as the reverse complement.
AACACTCCTCAAACAAAATAACGAATGAAATTGAAAAAATAGTAAGTGAGATGGATAGATAGATAGATAGATAGAAAGAAATGTTTGAGTAAAGAGTGAAAAAAGGAAAAGAGAGTGAAAGTGAAAATGAAGATAGAGAAAAACCTGTTCCTTAGATCCGGTGCCATAGAAAGCAGCAACAGTAGCATCGAGCAAGGGGACATCAATAGGTTGGGACAAATCTCTGAGTTTCTCAGCGGCCATGGTGAAAGGAGAACGATAAACCCTAGAAATAGAGAAGAAGAGGAATATGAATTGTGGAAGCGAGAAAAGAGAAGGAGGGAAGAAACGAAGAGAAAAGAAAAAGAAGAGAAGAGAAGGAGGGAGAGAAGGTCTTTGGAGTTTTGTATATGAGATGTATTTATATATACTGCTCAACACAGCTTGAATTTGAAGCAGAGTTTGAATTTCGTTTTTCATTTCTTTTATTATTTTATTCATCTTTTTTATTTATCACTTTCAAACGCTAACATAAGCGCCTCTTTATTTTTATTCACTTCATTATTTGTCATACTTTTTTCTTTCTTTTTTTTTTCAATTTTCAAATGCTTTTTTTTCCCACTAAAACTACGTGAATTACAAAAATTAATAAATGGACAAGAAATAAATTATAAATTATTTGTCTTGTCATTACTATTGAAAACAGGATGCAAGTGTGCTTTGAGCGTGTGCATATGTTTTTAATGCGTTGCTTTCTTCACCCTTTGACATAAAAAAAGACTTGAAAATAATGTAAACTCAAATATTATTTTATAGCATCTCAAATAGCCACACTATGAAGAACAATGGTTTCAATAGTAAGTCCAGGTCCAAAGCTTAATAACACGCCCCATTCAAGTCCTTCACCTGTGGTCTTAAATCCATCTTGCAAAGATTTCTTTCTCATTTCATCTAAAACAAATAGTACACATGCACTTGACATATTACCATATTCACTAAGCACTTCCCTAGTGACTTTCATCTTTTCAGGTTTCAAGCCTAACTTTTGTTCAATTTGGTCTAGAATTGATGGTCCACCTGAGTGAGCAATCCAAAAGACTGAGTTGTAATCATATATGCCTAATGGTTGAAATGCCTCAACCAATGCTTTATCAACATTCTTTGACACAATTTGAGGAACATCTTTACGAAGATGAAATGATAGTCCAGCTTCACGAAGTTGACCACAAATAGCACCTTCACTATCTGGAGCAATTGTTTGTGCAGTCCAAACTAACTCAAATAAAGGTTTCTCAATTTCAGGAATTGGATCAGAACCAACAATAACTGCAGCAGCTCCATCTCCAAATAATGCTTGTCCAACAAGGTTGTCCAAGTGAGACTCACTAGGCCCACAAAATGTGATTCCAGTAACTTCAGAACAAACAACTAACACACGAGCATCTTTGTTGTTCTCAGCCAAGTCTTTCGCCAAACGAAGCACAGTGCCACCTGCAAAACATCCTTGTTGGTACATCATGTATCTTTTAACATATGGACGAAGACCTAAGAGTTTTGTGAGTTGATAATCAGCACCAGGCATGTCAACACCACTTATGGTGCAAAAAATTAAGTGTGTAATCTTTGACTTTGGTTGACCCCATTCTTTTATAGCCTTTACTGCAGCCTCTTTTCCTAGTCTAGGTACCTCAACAACCATCATGTCTTGCCTAGCATCCAAAGAAGGTGTCATATAAGAGCAAAAGTTTGGATTCTCTTTCAAAATATCTTCTGTTAGGTACATGTATCTACTCTTGATCATAGATTTATCACCTAAAGTAGTCATAAAGAAATGACATTAGTACAACAATTTTTGGCTAATAATATCAAAGCCAATAATGATATAGTACTAAGTAATATATATACTTACACATGCGTTGGAATTTCTCTTTGAGTTCGATCTTATGTTCACTATTTGTGATTTTAAAGTAGAAATCAGGATAAGTACTCTGTTCAATACGATTTGGTGGATTTGCAGTGCCAATAGCCAAGATGGTTGCAGGGCCTTCAGCCCTTTGAGCCTTGCGAATTTCAGATACAGTCACCATAATAATATTTTAGTATATAGTTTTCTAAGTACTACAAATTGAAGTGAGTTGGGTGTTGTGGTGAGATGGTATTTATATGAAGGATGAAAAGAGTGGAAATTGGAGGGGTAGCTGAACATCACGTGTGTGGTTAAAAGAGTTAGCATAATGCTAATATATCATTAGTATTATTAAATCCAACAACAGCAACCAATAATGGTGGCGAATTCACGCATTACTCAAGATTAGTCCATCAATCACGTGAACTTGTCCTGGTTCATAAGTAAATGTTTAGTATGATCCGGTCTAAAACAACGAGGACACAATTAAGAATAAGATAAGGCAATGAAAAAAAAAATGATGTTTCAAATTACATTAAAGACAGATGTTTATATCATAAGCTATTAGTACTTAAGCTGAAGGCCCTGCAATCATATTGGCTATTAGTTATGAGTTATATCTAAAAATGTTTATATCAAATTACGTAAATTAATAATAACGTAAGGTGTATATGGTTGCAGGGACTTCAATATATTTACTTACACCTATTGTTTTTGACCATTTTTGTTTATACCATGAGATATAAAGTCTATATTCTCTTCAATTTCATCTCTAAACTATAAAAATATAATAAGTTGTCCATGAACTATCTTAATATCTTCTAGAGATTTTGTCTCAAAATCATTGACGACTTAATCCATTATTTTAACAATAGCATATGAATATTATTTACTATTTCTCTTTAGATTTTGAGTATTCTTTATCCAACGTTTTGATTATGTTGTCGTCAAAACCATTTTTCAAAATTCTAATCAATTCCAGTTGAGGTTGATGACTGTCATTATCACATACCGATGTTTTTTTATTTTTAGCTTCAATAATCCACATAATTCAATTGAAAGATAAAAAATATAATATATAACTACTTAAGTTATAATCAAAATTTATGTTTACTCAAATGACTCGTTCTTAAATAAAATTTATTCATCACATAAATCCATCACTTGATGGAAACGAGTAGTATTGGGTGGCAAATACTTGTTTATTCATTCATTATTTAATCTTGTTTTTGTTTATTTAATATACAATAATTGTCATTGAGATCCAACACCCACCTGTCCACATCAGACCAAACATCAACTTGGCTTCTTATATTTAGTTTTAGTTATCTTCTCAGGGTTTTGCTTAGATTAATGTTTGGTTTAAATATGGCTGTTATCCTCGTAAATGTATAATATTTATTTTATTTTAATTTTGTAACTTTTTTTGTTTAGATTTAATTTTTGAAAAATCAAAGACAATCGGTTTTGATTTCTAAAAAAGGAGCTGATAAACTGCGATGACACGTAGGTGTATAAATACACACAAATACATTATCTTTCATCTTTTTTTGATATATTAATAATTAAAATATTTTATATTATTAGTTAATAAATTTATTTATTGATCATTTAATAATTAGTGTTATTTTATAAAGAAAATATATATAAAAAATAAAAGAGGAGTTTAGGAGTTTTTGAAAAACTCTTTTTTTTTCCTGTCAAATTTACATTATGAATCAAAGTCGATTGATTGTATCTGATTTTATATAGACTAAATCAAAAAAAGAAAAACTTACATAAACTAAAACAAAAAAGTGATATATTTACAATGATCAAATATATATTTCTACTATAATATTTTATCGTAAATTAAACTGTAGTTTTTAATCATATTCGTTATAAAATAATTGACTTCTTTGTAAAATAAAATTATCACAAAATAAATGACTATTTTGACTTCAAATACGAGTTTTTTCATTTGTACCATTTCATTAATATTACTTGTATTATTTTCAATGTAATATCTTTTGCTATGTATTTATGGCATTCATAATGCATAAATACTTAACAAAAATAATTCGGTAAAAATAATATTATATCATTTTCGTTTATAAATTTTTCTTAATATGTGTAATATGATCAAATGACTAAATTATTTTGAGACGAAAATAATAACTTATTTATCTCTTAACTCAACTAGTTTGAGTTAATTCAACTCAACCCTTATTACCTTATTGATATGAAATAAAATATAAGCAAAATTAATAACTGAAAATACATCACCTTTTCAACAATTATAAATCAGAATAAAATAGAACATAAATACAATATTTTGTATTGGAACATAAATATAACAAGTAATCTCTCTATATTTTATATGATATTGAATTTATGTTATATTTTGTGTTTCAAAAATATTTCTCTATATTTTTTTTCTGAAAAGAATACTAAAGATTTTAATTAGTTAAGAAATAAACAATAAATAAAAAGTTTGTCTTGAGAATAAAGTTAAGCATTATCGATGAATATAATAAATAAATCATTTTCTTATATAAACTTATATATTTTAATTTTTTTAATTAATATTCTAAGTGTTGAGACAAAATCTCTCAAATAATTTAAATGATAACAAAATTACTTAAGAGATTATAATTGTGGTTAATAATTAATTTGTTTTTTTGAGTGAATTCATATAAGAAAACAAATTATTAATCATTAAGGCAAAAAGGAGAAAAACCTTATACAAATCTGAAGGATTGAAATTCATGAGGATGGTCTCGCGAAGATGATGAAGCTTCAAATTTGCACTATATGTGTCCTCACCAGAACAAATGTTTGTATTCATTAAAGAAATACACAACGGTATAAAAGAATAAATAAATAAATAAATAAATAAAGCATTTGAAATAAAGAAGTTAGAAGGCCAAAGGAATAGATACGAGAATTGCCAGATCTAGACAAGAGGATGACAGTGCTAGACTGGAGGACGGTTCTATAAAGTTGAAAGCAACTCATCTAACATGTGCAAAGGCTAAAATCAGACATATATATCATCCTTGTATGACTGAATACGATAAAGAAGTCAAACCACAGAAAGGCAACAACAAACAAGTAAAAAATAGATGCATTCACATGTTATGATAAAAGCATATATGAACCTCGTATAAGAGGATGGCAGTTCTATGTAAGATGGTGATTCTCTATTGTCAACATCACTCTTAAAAATTGAAATCAACCTAGTCCTTCAAGTTTCTTAAAAGGTTGTACCTCACATAGTCAAAGAAACAACCTTACATGCTTTGAAGAATGAGAAAAGAAAAGGACATCTCAAGATCAAGTTTCAAGAAGGTTAATCCTCCTGCGCGAGGATGGACTCAGCCAGTCCAAGAACAACTGGATGACAGTTCTGTAATTATGATGAAAAACCTTGAATCTTTTGTGTTGAATTCCAATGGTCATCAAGAGCTTGACACATGAAAGGAACATCATAAGATTTCTATAAAAGACAACAAGCTCTTCATTATCAAACACATAACAACATTGCATAAAAATATCAAATATCTTAAAGCTATCAAGAGCAATATCCATCATCTCCTTATACTCTCTATAATCTTTCACTAGATCTTTGAAATATATTTTTAGAAAGTGTTTAAGAGAAGAGAAATTGTCATACACATATCAATTTGTAATTTCCACGTAAGGTACACTTGGAAATAGTTGAAACTTGATTATAAGTTTGGTGAGGCTAAAGACTACACAAAGTGTAATCATCCTCTATGAGAGGTTGATCAATTTGAACATTAGTGAAATCTTATAAGTGTGTGAGGATTGAAAGTAGCCTTCATTGGGTGAACCAATATAAAAGTTGTGTGTGTCATTCTTTACATTCTCTCCTTCTTTTGCTCAACTTTAATTTAAAGGTTTGAATAACCATCATCTGTTATGCGATCCTCTCTAAGAGGATAGTTTTTAAAACACGTGAAAATTATTTTTAAACAGCAAAATTCTTATTCAACCCCCCCCCCTTCTAGTGATATTTAGCTACATCACTAAGGTTACATGGTAGCATTATGCTATTTATTATTTATATTAACACATAAAAATAAATAAGCATTTGTGGCATGTTATAAGGAAAATATAAAATACAAAGAAAAAATATAGGTTTAATTGCAGTGTTAGTCCTTTTATTATTACCAATTTGCGGAAATGGTCTCCTATTTTAAAACTCAACAATTTTGGTATCTTATTCATAATTTTGAATTAAAAAAATATGGAATTGATATATTTTCAATTACGTGACATACAATTATATGATATAGAACCATTTAGATGCATTTATTATTTATATGTCATTAATTAAATTAAAAATATAAAAAAATTGAAGTTGAAAGCTAAATTTTTACTGCATTTTATTCCAATTTCATGGATGTTAATCATTTTATATTATGATATCATATGTCACATTATTTAAAACATCCTACATCATCATTTCTTAGTTAAAAAATCAAAAAAAGGGACCAAAGTTGTCGACTTTTAAAATAGATGACCAATTTTGTGAATCAGTAAGAATAAATAGACTAAAATTGCAATTAAGTAAAAAATATATGAAATTCACATGGCTCGTTCGAGAATAAAATGTTTACTTAAGTAAAAAGTTTCGAAAAAGTTTTTACTTAATTAAAATGTCTCATATTCTAATATTTTTAAAATTAAAATAAATAAATTTATTTAAATTTTATATTATCTTAATAATATTAAATCAATTAACTTTATTATCAATTGAAAAATAAATACTATATAACATCAATAATATTAATTTAATCAACGATAATATAATAATTTTAAGAGGTTTTGTATTAAAATTAGCAAGTCTTTATTTTTTTTGGATAGTTTTTAGGAAACTATTAAACCTAATGTTTATAAAGAGTTTTTTTTAAGTGACTTGATCCATCCCAACACACCAATATCTATAAAAGATGTATTAACTGAGAGAATATAACACATCATGGTTAGAAGTTCTATATCAAAAGAAGAGCGTGTACTATTATAATCAACATTTTAATCATTAAACTTTTAATTTATCCACGTCGACACTAATATAATATCTATTAAATTGATTAAATTAAAATTTTTGATATATTTATCTAGTGAATGTTGACTCCAATAATTAAAAAAAACATTATTTATATAATTGAAATTTAAGTTATAACAAAAAAAGTGATTATAAAATAGACTAAAAAAAATAAAACTTCAAAATTTAATTGTGGTAAATCTAAAATACATTTAATTTATTATAACATATCATTCAACTATTAATAATTTAATTTATAATATCAAATTATATTAATTTTCAATAATAAACCGTGCTCAACTAATCTGGTGGTGTGTAAAAGACTAGTAGAAACATAATCAATCATCTCTAACACAGGCAACAAATTTATTCTCTTACATACATAAGATATAATTCTTTTAAAAATTAATTGTCACGACGATATAAACTGATTCATTATCCAAGTATATTACTCTAAAATGATGAATCATATTGAACTCTAGACAAACTTATTTTTCTTATATTAGAGTCAACTTATTTTGAAAGTGATACTTAACAACAAAACATTCAAACATCTTATATAGCCACACTGTGTAGAACAACAGTTTCAATGGTAAGTCCTGGTCCAAAGCCGAATAACACGCCCCATTCAAGTCCTTCTCCTGTTGTCTTAAGTCCCTCTTCAGCTGATTTCCTTCTCATTTCATCCAATATAAACAATACACATGCACTTGACATATTTCCATATTCACTCAACACTTCTCTAGTGGCTCTCATCTTTTCAGGCTTCAAGGCTAATTTTTCCTCTACTTGATCTAGAATTGCTGGTCCACCTGGGTGTGCAATCCAAAAGATTGAGTTGTAATCAGATATGTTTAATGGTTGGAATGCCTCAACAAGTGCTTTATCAATGTTCTTTGATACGATCCCAGGAACATCTTTAAGAAGGTGAAATGTCAGTCCAGCTTCACGAAGGTGGCCATCAATGGCACCTTCACTATCTGGAGCAATTGTTTGTGCAGTCCAAACCATCTCAAATATAGGTTTTTCAATTTCAGGAATTGGATCAGAACCAACAATCAATGCAGCAGCTCCATCTCCAAACAAAGCTTGTCCAACAAGACTATCCAAATGAGTATCACTAGGACCACGAAATGTGACTGCAGTGACTTCAGAACAAACAACCAACACACGTGCACCTTTGTTGTTCTCAGCCAAATCCTTAGCCAAACGAAGCACCGTGCCACCTGCAAAGCAACCTTGTTGGTACATCATATACCTTTTCACATATGGACGAAGACCCAACAATTTGGTCAGTTGATAATCAGCTCCAGGCATGTCAACACCACTTGTGGTACAAAAGATCAAGTGAGTAATCTTCGACTTTGGTTGGCCCCATTCTTTGATAGCCTTAACTGCAGCCTCTTTCCCTAATCTTGGAACCTCAACAACCACCATGTCTTGCCTAGCATCCAATGAAGGTGCCATGTATTCACAAAGACTAGGATTCTCTTTCAAAATCTCCTCTGTTAGATACATGTATCTACTTTTGATCATTGATTTATCACCTGAAGTATTTGTTTGCAATAAAATAACATTAGTACAACAATTTTTGAGTAATACCAAAACCAATGATCATATAATACTAAAATAATGGAAAAGAATATACTTACACATGCGTTGGAATTTCTCTTTGAGTTCAACCTTATGCTCACTGTTAGTGATTTTAAAGTAGAAATCAGGATAGGTACTTTGATCAACACGGTTTGGTGGATTTGCAGTGCCAATAGCCAAGATGGTTGCAGGACCTTCGGCCCTTTGAGCCTTGCGAATTTCAGATACACTCACCATATTGTTGATATAGAAAAGAAGAGAAGTGAAAGATGTAGTTGTGGTGCAAAGGTGTTAGTTAAGGGTGAGAGGATTATATAGTATGAATGAGTGGGTAGCTGAACATCACATGGCGTGTTTGTTTGAATTGAAACACTTTACAATATACGTATATTAGTAAAATTGATTAGTTATTATATTGAAGAACCAAAAGGAGATACGATACTACTTTTGTTATGGCTGACTTGGTGCGTGGGTGTTTCCATGATTTATAGGAGTTTGGTGGAAAATGTCCGCATTACTTTGAAGACCCTCTCTCTCTCCATCTTTTTCTTAACACAAATTGTATCTTTTGCATTTAGTTTTGGACATATTCACGTGGTTAAGTACATAGATTTAAAAGAACAAAATTATAGTTTTTATTATTATTATTATTATATTCATTTAAAAAAAAGCATTAGAAGGTTTTTTTATTATTATATTATTTTATAAAAAATTAATCAATATATCTTATATCGAAATTTATATAATAAAATATTCTATTTTTTATAAGTCTCTTCGCTAGTACAAAATTGAGTTTTTAATACGTACATTTAAGTCGTTTATCTGCCATCAGAATTAAGAAGGCGAAGATCGATTTACAGTATAAACGAGTTAATAATTTGAGGCGATGACAATTTTGTAAATATGATAATCGACTTAATATATACTTTGTGGCTAAATTGGTTACTTATTAAATTATATTAATAACCTATTTAAACCAAATATCGTGTATCTTAGTTACACGATACACGATATTTTATTAATTGTTGTATTATAAATATTTTATATTGTTGCATTTACTCCATTCCACATTCATCGTAAAACTCTATGGTTGATGTTCACTTCACATCTATCATCCATCGCCAACGTACACTTCACATCGCCCAACTCCAATTGGTTGACGTCTACTTCACATTCATCGCCCAACTCCATGGTTAGTTTTCACATCCATCATTGCCACCTTCTTCGCAACCGCGTTTCATCGCCGCCATTTCAGGTATAGTTGTTCAATTTATTGAATAATAAATTTATATAAATAATTTTTTATAATTATATTGTTGATATATAATTTTTGTGACATTGATAAAATTATCAGTAAATTTTATTGTTGTTAATTTTTAAAGAGAACCGGTTACATTTTGAAGAAATAAGAAATCATATTTGTCATATAGTTATACAAAACAGATATGGCATGATGATTTGTTAAACTGACAAATCTATGAGTGTGACTACTATATCATGTTACATATGTTGAACATCTTAACATAGTTATTTCATGGATGCGAGTACGTAATTTTTTACATGTTATTGATTGTATTTTTTTATATTTGTATGATAAAAAATTATAAGTTGTTATTGATTGTATTTTTTAATATTCATATGATAAAAAAAAATTATGATTCAACCGATATTGATTGTGTGTTTTTTTCTTCCAGATATTTGATGACTCGAGATCACTTCACCCGGATCAAAGTGAATAAGTTCAAAAACATGGTGTAAATTTTATTTTAAAATTAATTGAAGAAAATGACGATACTAATATATATATCTATTGAATATTGCTACATTGTCGCTTTGTAATTTTGTTAATGGATATTCAATTTTTTTTTTCCTTCTCAGAAATGGGATACATTTGTACTCTATATTTTTTTTGTATAAATATGAGATATTGTGATATTGTATATTTTGATTATTAAATAGTTATATAAAATTGTAATTGTAAGTGCAAAACTCTTATTTGAAATTTAATACGAAATATTGCATAGATTAGTAGCATGAAAACAAAATGAGAAATTTATATAAACAAAAAAATAAAAAAAAATTATTATTTTAATTATATCTATTAAGTCGGTTGATCAAAATATCCGTCTTAAAAAAATGATGTATTATACTGAATTTACGATGTTTAAGTCGGTTAAACTGAATCGACTTAATATGATGAAGCTCTGTTAAGTCGATTCATGAAACGAGTTAAAAAATACCATATTTTTTAAGTCGTTTGCTGTACATTTTAACCGACTTAAAAAGACAAAATTTTACTAATGCTTTGACTATGTGAATCATTCTAATAAAAAATGGCATGTCCTATATACAACTATCTACTCAAAAATAAAGTTTATAGATTGTCTATTCGAGAATGCAACCTTCAATTAAAATAAAATAAAATTTATAGTTATCTCTTATCACAAAATGGTCGCAATAGGGCATTTATATATTTTTGAATGTGGAGTGCAATAATTAGTTTTTAGTTTAATTGTAATTTTAGTCTCTCTATTTTTACTCATTTATGAAATTAGACTTTTTATTTTAAAAATCGACAGTTTTGATTCATTCGTTTGATTTTTTAACTAAAAAATTATGACATAAGATATTTTAAATAACGTGACATATGATAAGATGATCTAGAATAATTAATACATATAAAATTAGAATAAAATATCTAAAAATGTAAATTTCAATTTCATAAATTTTTCATATTTTTAATTTAATTAATAAAATATGAATAATTAATACATATAAATGGTTTTATATTATAGAATTGTATGTCACGTCATTAAAAATATATTAAATCATTTTTTTTAGTTTAAAAATATGAAATGGACCAAAACTATCCATTTTTAAAATAAAAGATCAAATTTATAAATTTATAATAATAGAAGAGCCAAAACTGTAATTAAATCTTAATTTTTTTTTAAAAAAAGAGAATGTATATATAAACCGAAAATAACACGTTTTCGTTATTAAACAGGGGTCCATTCAATAAAGGGTGAGGCTTTCACCTCAGTTAGACTTTATTTCAGTTCAAAGGAAATTAATAATTGCTAATAAAAAGTAGAAAATGCTTAAATACATTTTTATTTTAATAAAATTTAAAATACTCTTTTAATTTCTTATAAATTTGTTGACTTTAGTTTTCAAAATATTTTTAGTCAATACATTTAGTCATTGTTATTGAATTCTAACTTATGTGGATAACGATAGTAGTCCACACGATATTTGTCATATAAATTTTTTCTAATGATGTGAAATATTTTTTATTTACTAGTTAACTTGTTAATTAATTAATTTATTATTTATAATTGAAACACTATGAATAATAGAATTTAAGATTTTTGAGCTAATTTTTTTAAAAAATTGTTAAATCAATAAATCGTATCATCGTATG
>JBBPBT010000152.1:990535-1003570 GCA_037974875.1 Cicer bijugum | reverse complement strand
GGAATATTTCAATGGTTAAGTACATCAAATAATTAAGATAGATATTCTAAGAGATTACTGCGGGAACTTCATTCCTTTAATTTGTAATATAACACTTACACACTTTTTTTTTACCTCATGTACATGAACTAAGTTTGAAATTCAAGTTTTTGATTATTATATTTTTTTTGTTTTTTAATTTTTAAAATATCTTACTTTAAAAATTATTTATGTGAATGTTTTATTTTTTATTTTTTTTAAGTAGGAGACCGTTTTATGAAGAATCGACGATCTAAAGAGAAATTTTTTAAAATTTAATAGGAGATCGTTCTCTAGAGAAACAATTTATAACTGACAGTTTTTTTTTCTTTTTTTGTTTATATAAACATTTGTTATTGATTTAATTATTTAAAAATAAAAAAAATTAAAATAAAATATATTAATAAATTATAAATAAATTTAATATTTTAATTATTATTATAATAAATAATTATTATAATTATAATTAAAATGATTAAATTATATTATACATTTAAAAAAAACACATTAAAATTAAAACAAAGAATACATCAAATTCGTTGCAAAATAATCATAATAACAATTAAATAAAAAAATATATTAATAACATGAAATTAATGACCTCAGTCCCACATCTAGAATGTCGTCGAACTCGTCTAACTCTCTGAACAAGTTACGGTTATTCCGGTTCATCCTGATTTTGATCACATTCCTCAATGTAAGTTGTAGGTGGATTAGAACAACTGTCACCTACTTTCATTAAATTTTGAGATTGAAAATTATACATCAAATCAAATACAACATAAGTCGACTCATGACTTGTATAGTGAGTTCCAAACAAATTATAGAGAAACCCATATTTTGTCCGATAAATCGTTTAGTATTGAGTTAAGTTGAGTCAAATCGTTTATCTTTGAGTTGAATAAGGAAATGAATTATCGATATTTTTTTAATTTAATTGTTAATAATAGACTATCATATTTTCACTATTTTTTTAGCAACTAATATATATAAATATACACTTATTTAGAATATCAAAATTATAAAATTCATCATACAATATTAATTGCAAACATCAATTTCAACCAAATTACAAGGTTATTAAAATTCTATAAAGGTTTAATTGCAGTTTTGATCCCCCCTATTTTAGCTGAATCGCGAAAGTTGTCCTTCCATTTCGTTTCTCCTCAGTTTTGGTCCCTCAAACATAAATTTTGTCCAAACTTGATGAAATTTTTTTTTTTTGCCTTTATTCAAGTCACATCATGCCTCAAGATCTCATTTTCAATAATTGTACCTGAAATCTATAATCATAAATGATGTAGTACGACTTTAACAAATAAAATTTCATAAAGTTTTAGACCAAAATTTTGTTTGGGTGACCAAAACTGAGGAGAAACAAAATGGAGGAACTACTTTCGCGATTCAGCTAAAATAGAGGGACTAAAACTGCAATTAAGTCTTCTATAAAATATTTGTAAGCATCAAAATAACTAAAGTGTATGAACTAAATCATCTAAGTAATATGAGTAAAATTGAATGTGTCTGATTTTACACACTAATCCAATTTTTTGAGCGATTTACTATTTTGTGAAATTAAGATAACTCATTCACATTAATTTACCTAATCTTGTGCAAAATCTAAGAAAATGATCAATTTAAGCAAAAAGGTTCATTTTGGAAGCAGAGTCGAATATTATGCAGAAAAGTAGAACATTCTGCAGAAGAGAGAAATATTCTTCGGAAGAGCAGAACATTCTGCATAAGAGCAGAACATTCTCCATAATGTTCTTGACAGTTTATATGCAACATTCAATCAAATCTAATGTTTTCTATTAAGATGATATCATTGAAAAAACATCAACAACTTCTAAATGAGTTTGAACCATTTAGTTTTGTCACTCCTACACATATCTCACTATTGACCTTTCCTCTAAAAACATCTCATGATCAAATTATTGGAAAAACTAAATTGGAAGGATATGGTACCAAAGTTGCTGCTACTGGAGTCTTAATGAAAGTCAACCATCAGATCAAAGAAATAGTAATAAGTATGAATGGTGGTCCTTTAGAAGAAGCACATATTCACATTCTCCTCTTGTCTAATTCAAGTGCTTCTTTGGATCTTATCAAGGTATATTTTTATCATGATTACTATTTAATCCATTCATGGAACATAAATCATTTTCTACAAATTCTCCTTTTTATGTCCTTAAAATCATTTTTTATGTGAACAAATCTCTTTGATTGTTTTTTATAAATATAAACTTTTTAAGCATAAAAATATTTGTAAAGAGAGAAATTATACGTACATGATATCACATTCATTTTGCTTCTCTTGCGCTCATTATCATGTTCAAATTAAAATGTTGTCTGTTGTGAAAGAAGGCAAAAGAGCAAAGAGACATCTTGCTTGTGTTTTGGAATTTTAAAATTTTAAAGGATATCAATTTCAAAATATTAAGGGGGACTTTTTTTTTTGGAAAATGTTAATTTTCTTAAAACTGGAGTATACTCATTGTTTTCTATGTGTAGTATACATTTCTTTTGTATTCCCCAACCTTTTTGTGTCGACAAAGGGAGATAATTATTTTAGATTTTATGTTGGTTCAAAAATCTAAAGCATATTTTGAGGGGGAATTTTTAAGCTCTCTTTGATTAAAATTAGAAACAGAGTTAAAATCTAAATTAACATGTTTGTCACCATCAAAAAGGGGGAGATTGTTGAGACAAAATCTCATTTTAATATTTTGATGAAAACAAAAAAAAAAGTTAATTAAAAATGTTAATTATGATTCAAAATGTTGTGTTAATTTAACTTGTGCTTTTGAGTGTATTAATTCAAAGATAGAATCCAAGTAAAGCAAAAGGAAATCAACATAAAAAGGCAAGAAATTAAACAAACATGAATTGAGAACATTCTTAACAAAATTTGAAAAAACGGAGAATGTTTTCCAGTTTCAGAATGATCATCACAACTCCAAAATCAATCAATCTCCACTAGTTAAAAGAAGTTTTAGCCTCTGAATTTTACATCTATATCATCAACACTTGACAAAGAACAATCTGAGATGATTAGATTCAAAGAAACTACTCGAATCAGAAAGAGAGAAAATCACGAATTAGCAAGACCAAACAGATCTGAGCATTCTTGATAGCATTCTGATCAATCTGGACAACAGTGTAATATCAGTCTCTAGATTGATAAATATTCTTCAGCTTGTTACACTTGATCTTCAGCAGCAAACATCTTTCTCCAGAATGACCAGACTAGTCTCTAGATTCATTATCAATCTCCATTTTTGCAGAATTTCATCATTGATCTCCTTATTTCTTCTGAAGTGTATAATCATTCACCAAACTGTATTGGACAAAATCAAGGCTCCACATCGAAGCTGTAACATCAATAATTACATATGAAGCTTCAAGGATCATTAAACACAAGATAAATATGATCAAGAACAAAGAAACCAGTCCAATCAACAAAGTTTAAATTATGTGAAAGGCTGAAATATTTTTATTCAAATATATTGGTTTTTGTCAAATCTGACAGAGCACTACCAACAACTTTTTTGACTATTATTCATAAAAGAAAGGTCAAGGCTCAAGGAAAAATCTGAGCTTCAAGTACTTAGAAAATTAATTATTCATTTCAAGCATACTTGAATTTCTCTAACACACATACATTGAATCAATTCTGATTTTTCTCATTCGATTCCTAGAATCATTATCGTGTATTTTCATGTCAAAGAATCAGAACTCAAACAAGTGTTAAGCCTTATCAGATTCTAACAAAGCAATCTCATCATTGTTGTAAAACTCAAACTATAAGAGTTTAATATAGTTTAGGTAGATTGTAAGAAATCCTATCAAGGTTGATAGGTGACTTTATTGAACTCATTTCTGGGTGGAAAGATTTTAACTTTGTAGCAGATCAAAGTTGATCTGAACTAGATGTTATAAAACCAAGAAGGTTATTTGTTTTAAACACTTAGTAGAAAATCTCACGAATGTGAGGACTGAACATAACCTGAGTTGGGGTGAACCAAGATATATCGTTCTCTGGTATTTCTTCCCTTATCTATTTACTTTCAGTTTGATTGATTATCAAGTTAAATACATAAACTGAATTACTGATTTTAACTAACCAATAATGTTTTCTGTTTTTTGGTTAAAACCAAGAACGTTCTCCGTTTTCACAACTAAGATCAATCTTAAGTTATTTTCTTAAGTTTTTAACAGAAATTTTTAAAATGTACATTTACAATTCAAACTCCCTTCCTTGTAAATCGACATTGTTAAAAGTATATTAATTTGACATTGTTAATACATATTGAAGTCCAAATGTTTATTCTTCATTGTTGAAAACTCAAGCAAGATTGAAAGTGATACAATAAAATAAAGTAACAATAAAACATCTTATATAGCCACACTGTGTAGAACAACTGTTTCAATAGTAAGTCCTGGTCCAAATCCAAACAACACACCCCATTCAAGTCCTTCTCCTGTTGTCTTAAGTCCCTCTTCAGCTGATTTCCTTCTCATTTCATCCAATATAAACAATACACATGCACTTGACATATTTCCATATTCACTCAACACTTCTCTAGTGGCTCTCATCTTTTCAGGCTTCAAAGCTAACTTTTCCTCTACTTGATCTAAAATTGCTGGTCCACCTGGGTGTGCAATCCAAAAGATTGAGTTGTAATCAGATATGTTTAATGGTTGGAATGCCTCAACAAGTGCTTTATCAATGTTCTTTGATACGATCCCAGGAACATCTTTAAGAAGGTGAAATGTCAGTCCAGCTTCACGAAGGTGGCCATCAATGGCACCTTCACTATCTGGAGCAATTGTTTGTGCAGTCCAAACCATCTCAAATATAGGTTTTTCAATTTCAGGAACTGGGTCAGATCCAACAATCAATGCAGCTGCTCCATCTCCAAACAAAGCTTGTCCAACAAGACTATCCAAATGAGTATCACTAGGACCACGAAATGTGACTGCAGTGACTTCAGAACAAACAACCAACACACGTGCACCTTTGTTGTTCTCAGCCAAATCCTTAGCCAAACGAAGCACCGTGCCACCTGCAAAGCAACCTTGTTGGTACATCATATACCTTTTCACATATGGACGAAGACCCAACAATTTGGTCAGTTGATAATCAGCTCCAGGCATGTCAACACCACTTGTGGTACAAAAGATCAAGTGAGTAATCTTCGACTTTGGTTGGCCCCATTCTTTGATAGCCTTAACTGCAGCCTCTTTCCCTAATCTTGGAACCTCAACAACCACCATGTCTTGCCTAGCATCCAATGAAGGTGCCATGTATTCACAAAGACTAGGATTCTCTTTCAAAATCTCCTCTGTTAGATACATGTATCTACTTTTGATCATTGATTTATCACCTGAAGTATTTGCAATAAAATAACATTAGCACAACAATTTTTAAGTAATACCAAAACCAATGATCATATAATACTAAAATAATGGAAAAGAATATACTTACACATGCGTTGGAATTTCTCTTTGAGTTCAACCTTATGCTCACTGTTAGTGATTTTAAAGTAGAAATCAGGATAGGTACTTTGATCAACACGGTTTGGTGGATTTGCAGTGCCAATAGCCAAGATAGTTGCAGGACCTTCAGCCCTTTGAGCCTTGCGAATTTCAGATACACTCACCATTTTGTTGATATAATATTTTTAGTATATAGTTTTGTAAGTAGGAAATATATGATATGTTTGTTAGAAGATTAAAGTACTGCAAAAATTGAAGTGAATAGGTGTTGGCAGTACTTAGTTGTGAAAGATGTTTGGGGAGAGATGGTTTATATATGAAGGGAAGAGCGGAATGGAGGATGGTTATAAGAGAGGGTAGCTGAACATCACGTGCTTCACACAAACACTTAACATTTTCCATCGTGCAATTTTTTATTTTTGAAATTCAACAAACTTGTAGTCCTAATAATACTCCTATGGTTGGGTTGGCTGGTTGTGAGTCACATGCAAAGGAGGTTGGTGGGAAATACCAGCATGATTTTTAAGACCTTCTTTAGTCTACCATCTTTTTTTTAAATTTAATTTTCTTTTTTTTTTTTAGATTTTATTTAGAGATTATTAAAAAAGTTGAATATAACTAATGATTTGCTAATGAGAAAACATATATTTTCATACTTTGTACTTTTTTTTTCATTTTCAATAACATTAAAAATAAATTCGTTGCATATTTAATTTCTCTATTCAATAAATTTTAATGACAAAAACATATAATTTTTAGTTTGGTAAAATAATTCAATGATATAATTTAGTGGGGCAGTAGATCTGTCTCTGGCATCAATGCCTGCAAAACTTATTTTATTTTTATGAATGAAGTTCGATACTTCATGGCGTATTGCGTCACTCACTTGTGTTTTAAACTAATAACACGCTAGAAAATAATGCATATGTTAAATATAACATCTACGGTCAAAATTTTACGAATTATTTATGGTACAATTTATAATCTTTATCAGTAATTTATTTAACTATTAAGACATTCTATTCCTTTGACAGTTTTTTATAATAGCAATTACAGTTGATAATATCAATAATTCATATTATTATAATCTGAAAAGAAAGCTAGGTTGGAGTAACACCACGTCGGAATAACTTAGTACTCTGTTTTTGTCTTGTTATTTTATGATTTTTTTGTCTTTGTCAAGCCTTGTTGTCCCAACTGAATATTTTATTAGTAAAATGTGGGTAGGTAGTTGAATTTTGAAGTCAATTGTTTGAGCCTCGGCCACCTACCACATTTAGACCAAACTTGCCTGCACCATGCGACTTTATTTTGGATTTGTATATCAAACTTGAGTGGATTATATTTATCATCTTATCATCAAATTGTATAAAAAGATTTTATAATTTATAAAATTATAAGTCGATATGAGATAATTAATATGACTTTTTTATGTTTAATTCAAATTTGAGATAAGTCAAATCCTTTTAATTCACATCATCTTATGTTATTTATTTATATTTATATTTTAGTAATTAACTTTTAGATTTTTTTTTATGAAGGGTTTAATTTTTATGCTTCATTAGTGTAAAAATGATATATCATAATGAATTATATAAACGATTTTATGAATAATTATAGCAAAAATTAAATATTATTAATAATCTAATATTTGTTATTAAATGTATATTATAATTTTTTTTTATCAAATGTTGGCCTTACAAATGTTAAATAACCATCGATTAGATTCATAAATTAAGGGTGTATTTGTCACAATTTTTTTGATAAAGTAATCACTTTTCCAAAATAATTATTTTTAGAAAATAATACTTTTAAATATTTGCATTTGTTTGTTGCTGTTTTTCTTAAAAAAATAATCTAAACTGATTTTTAAGTTGTTTTAAATAGTTTCTAAAAAAAATATTTTTTATAACTAATCACTTGTAAAGTCGGATAGAATAATTATTTATTTAAATTTAGACCACTGTTGTAAATTTTAAAAGTGATTAGATTATTTTCAGCATAAGAAAATACTCAGAATAACTTCTCATTTGAATTCATTTTTAAATTATTTTCATATTATGATTATTTTTTAAATAGTAACAAATGAATAAAAATAATTATTTTTTATAAAACACTATAACTAACAGACTCATAATCTAGAAGTCATGACATAGTATGGATATTTACGACAAACTAGTGAGCAATTTTTCTCATTCCACATCTAAAAAAGGCAAAGATCTCAATTTTAAGGGGGGCACTATTCATTTACAATATCAGCATCCAAAAGAACAATGTCATATTAGAGCAATACTGTTATTTCCCTATTTTCCTCTTTCTATATCTACATTTGGGATTCTCCTGGTATAAACCAGACATTCGCTACCTTTAATGTCCTCAAGGTAATAGTTACCAGAAGCAGATGACTAGGAAGTGCTAGGCTTGCCTCTGCTTTCTGATGATGGTGTGCCTTCATCTACACTTCTGTCACCCTTGGTGCTCTGCAGATTCTGTAGCTGATTTTGCAGAATCTGTTTAATAGTTGGGTAGAGTTACTATCATTAATTACATCTCCAGTCAAAACTATGCAATTCAATCTTTAATCAAACAATTCATTACACATTGAAACAGACCATGCACACGACATAAGGATGAAGTGGAGACCATTAATTAAAGCTTAAATATTTAATGCTGAAACACTGGTAGTACCAGAAAGCCATCTCTGGTTCCACCAGTGCCCAAGTGTAGCATAAGTCCCTGTACTTGAACTACTATAAATATGAGCATCAATTTCAAACCGTTTAAACAATCCTAGGATGAAAAAATGTAGATACTTGTGTACAATCCCAAAAAAATAACCACACCAACTTTTATGGATTCATTTGTTATAACCAAGTGTTTGTAGAAGCCTAATTATGAAAAGCAGCTGTAATAATATCAGAATAACTACCCCTTAATGGGGTGGTGGAACTGAGAATATAGACAGTGAGAAGGGGATATTCATTGGATGGTTCATCATAATCATCAAATAAAACCAATAGGACATATACCAGTTACTATGTGCAAGAAAAAGAGGAAGTGCGATTGTACCTCAATCTGTTGTTGTAAAATTTTTTTATGAGCTTCCATTTGAAAGTTTGGGATATTTGGATCATTTCCCAACCCATCTCCATAATTCAAAGGGGCAACATGTGGATGGGAAGGAAGAAAATGGAAGTGTCCCATTGGAGGAAAAGGTACATTTGTTAGGCCACCAGGGATATGAAACTGCTTCTGAGCTTGTTGACTGGAAGCTTGTTCTCCATTAAGATCAACCTTAGTAGATTCAGCAACCGGGGGATAAATAGTGTACTCATGAGATCTGTGATTTGAGAAAAAAAAACCTAGTTATTTACTATTAAAACACTTCATAGAATAATTCAGTATTATCAATGTTTTGAGTGATGTAATACAAGAGTAAGACCACTAAATCGGCCATTTGCCTTATTAAACATCCCTTTTAGCAACCATGAGAACTAGGAGGAAACATAATGAGTTAAAATGAAACGGAGTGAAGCTCACTTTCACCAGAGCATAAGACTAACAGGAAAAATAAAAAAACAGGAAAACAATAATAGAAAATATGGAAATCTGTTATTTAAGTCTTAAACAACAGATTTCAAAGAATAAAAAATATAGAAATGCAACAGAAAATGAAGCAAAATATGTGAGGTCAACTGCATGAATCAAACAATACAACTGTATGATGTCAAAAACCAAATCCTCAAAGCAGCATAATTCAATCAATTCAAGAAATATCCTGTCTAAAAATTTTGGGTTCTAAAAGTAAAACCCACCAGTCCTTCTAAGTGGAACTGATTTATCTTCATGTTTCAATCGCATTGTTTATTTTACCCCCCAAAAATGTGTAGAAAACTCCCTTTATTTATTATACGAGCAGGTGCCATGCCTTAGAAAATATCTTAATGAAGTTTACCCAAAGTTCTTACTTCTCAGTACTTGAAGAGTTTTAAAATTAATTATATTTACATTTCATAATAATTCTTACTGAACTATCCCATATTTAAATATGATAAATTAAGTTTTAATGTACCGGTTTAAGAAGATGAAAGTATATCAATGATCGGCAAGATGCACAGCATATGACTGATTTCATAACCAGTGGCAGAAAAAGAGGGATATTGTCCAAGCAGTAACATCTTACCTAACAAAAGAAGTTGCAGAGGGATAAACATAAGACTTCTCATATGTTGAAGCTGCAGCAGCAGCTGCTTGGAGTCTAGCTTGATGCCGACTCAAACTATCAGTTGCCGCCCCACTGGCAAGATCAGTTTGACCTCTGCTTCCAGTACCTGTCCCAGGTTAAAATGACAAGGCAAAGCATTAAACAACATGCTTATTTAAATGTACAGATATTATATTAAATTTAAGGTGTATCCTGAAAATGACATAAGTTCAATTTTCACATCTTTCAAATTACCCTGTCGGTGACTATCTGATTGTGATCCTTGCGGCCCTCCAGCAACAGTCGTTCCGTTTTCTTGGGGTATAACAAAGGCTCTGCAGGTAGGGCACCTATGCTGTCTCTCCAGCCATGATCGGAGGCAATGGACATGAAAAAGGTGACCACATATCAGTTTCTTTGCTGTAGTCATCTCTTCACGACAGATAATACAGGTTGCATCACTACTGCATAGCCATTTAAAAAATATAAAAAAATTGACATGCATAAATATTAAATTAATAAATATTAAATGCTATCTCAAGTGTAAAACTTACGCAATTAGCTCTTCAGGGGTTGCATCAGGAAAGCGATCATTCATATTTGAAGTAATCTTACGATATCTAATGTAATCTGCAATGCGAACTTTGAAGTTCCTAAATGTCTCGTACAGCTCCCGTATTAGGTGCAAGGGAATACCATAGTTTCTAATAGATTAACTTCATGTTAGTAGGTAAAAAAGATAACTTGTGAAAGGTTAAGCATGTATTTGCACCAAAATAAAATGATTATGAAAAACAAAAACAAAAATGTAGTCATGTCAGGTGTGACAAAAACCCTGAGTATTGCTGTCAATTAAGACAGTAAACTAGGTTTTAAGTGCAATTCAATGGTTAAATAAGTAAATCTCAGTGAGACACACAAAAACAGAGACTATCACCTATGGTACATATACATACATATAAAAAAGAAGAATTGACAGGTCACTTACACAAAAATAACAAAGAAGAAGCACAGATACATGGACAAGTGCAGCAAGTCCCTAATAAGTTCGAGGTAAAATGTGAAGACTGGTTTTTTTTCCCACTGTCCCTCCATAAGCATGTCACTGACAAAGAAAACATATTTTACGAAAATTGATACTGTTGTTGTTGCCAGTATCATGTACCTGAGATAGAAACAGAAAACTTGTCAACCTAAACACTCTGAGTATAAACTATAAGAAACCAAATAGTACAATGATATGAAAATACAAATAAAAAATGAATTTATCTCTAGTTAGCATGCATAGTAGGAATGCTTTGCCTGTGATCCATAATCTGCATTGGTATTATATAATTTAATTATTTAGAATAAATAAACAGTAAATACATACAGAAATAGCTTCAGTGATTATAAGAATGATAGCAACATATAGTAATATGATTTATGGGTGTCGCACACAAAATCCAATTTATTTGAAAGATAAACAATGCGAAAGCAAATAATACTATCAGAAGTTAAGCATTTTATGAATTTATCTCTTGTAATTATTGTCGTATGGATTAATGCATATTCAGATAATTATTTTCTTCCCTGCGCCAAACAATTTTAATGAAGTTGAGGTAGAACTTTTTTCTTTCTCTCTCATAGTTCATTCTTAACTATGTCATGACCATAACATGAAATTTCATATATCAATATGGCCTAGTTGGATTTGTTTAAGTATCCAAAACTCGCATGAGGGAGTAAAAGGAATAAGAAGGCTTACTCAAAAGCAAAGAATAGTGAAACTGAAGCCTGCCACGTTTCTATCAAATGCTTCACAGAACTGTATAAGAAAATGCTATCTAGAAGAAGAAGAAAACCCATAAAAGATACAATTCGAATATGGGACAGCGTGGTCACCGAAGGAGTGGTCTCAATGTACTCTACTCTCTTTTGAGCCAACCAATGCAAAGCCTTAATCAACAATAGTGCAGTGACCATCGCAAGGAATGTAACCGAAAAGTCCTGCCTAAAAATAGTAATCGCAAAGAGGATCTCCATAACCTCCCTCCACGATTGCTCATTAAGCCTCTCGACCTCCGCCTCTCGAAGCGAACCCAAGAATACTTTTTTCGTTAGTTGCCACAGAACACACATAATAACCAAACCCATGTTGAGAAGAAGCACCAAACTGATCTTAGAAGTTGAAAGATACACCATTGCAGGATAAAACTGGCCTCTACTATTAAATGCATGGTATGCAATAGCCAGAGTTGCAATCAAACTAAGACCAGCATATGTCTTCAGCCTCATCATGTTCCTCTGCACAAACCCAAATCAACCATTTATTTAACCTATGTTTCAAAACACAATGTTCTACACATACATTCTTGCTCGGTATGTTACAATAATAAGAATCAAACAAACGAAATAAAATAAAATAAAATAAAAACGAATAAATTATCCTTTTTTTTTCCCCTAAATAATTGGTAATTTGGTAGGGCTAAGTAACCAAAAAATTGAAAGGATGAAATGTAAATAGAACTATAAAGGTGACAATTTGTAAAATGCATATTCAAATTAGAGCATTAAAAAATATATTATTATAATAATATGAATGCCAAATTGAAACGACCAGTTTATGCAGATGAATTTCCCAAAGGAATTGAACCCTAACTTGTAATCCGATTAACGCGGAGCTATAGAAATTAGAGGGAAAGAAAAAAGAAGAATCAAAGCTTAGTTTGAAGAAAATGAAAGTACCGATTAAAATTGAAGGGACGGAGTTGGAACGGAGAAAAGAGACGTCGTCGGTGGGTAGCAACCTTGTCGTTTGGCTTTCGAAATCGCCGTCGATTCCAATTTTCAGTATTGATAATAAATATATTATTATTTTGTTGAATAAGAAAAAATGATGTAAGTGTATCCAATTAGCTTTTGCCACGTCATTTTTTAGACAGGCCATGTATTAAAACCTTTTGTTTCTAGTGGATCAGGTATAAAACGTTAATAAGTTACTTTTTTTTTACAAAAAAGTTAATATTATTGATATTATCAAGATTAAATTACTAATAGTTTGAATAATTTATTATGTATTAAATTTTTTAATAAATATTATATTAATTATAGATAAATTAAAAAAAATTGTTGATAAAAAATTTATGGTATTAGTACATATATAATTTGATTGTAAGGTAGAACTTGTCATAAAAATACTTATATTTGAAAAAAATATATATATTTAACTTTTGTAAATTTTTAAATTATTTAATTATTTTTTATTAACTTTTGTGGTGTGTGTCTACGTAAAAATTATTCCTAAAAATATTATTCTTGTCATGATAAAT
>JBBPBT010000152.1:978040-990107 GCA_037974875.1 Cicer bijugum | reverse complement strand
AATAATTTTATTATGTCTTATCTCTGAAATGAACTCTGGTAACTCTGATATTTTAATTAAAAAAAATTATGAATTAATTTTGAGAAATCCTAGAAACTAATTAAAGAATCAAATCTATTTTTGGAAAGTATAATATGAAAATAGTTTTTCTATGAAATTGATTGATTTCTAAAATAGTTTTCTACGGATTTTTGAAATGAATTAGACTAGTAGGTCGAGAAATAAACAAAAGATACGCAACACAAACTAATATTCAGTTTTTTTTATTTATTGATTACAAAACTTTTATTCTAAAAAGATTTATTCTAGATTTAAAATTGTTTGAGGCGTGATTTATTCTAGATTTAAAAGATTTAGTATTGTTTGAGACTCGATTTATTCTACATTATAAAGGATTTAAGCAATATATAAGCTAACAATACAAAACCCTGTTACCATCTCTGAACAATACAAACCTTTGTTGTTGATTTTCGAAGATGGAATTCCTAAACTCCATAAAGCAAGTAGCAGGAAACTTGGTTACAAGAGTGGAGGATCTGTTTTCATTACAACGTTTAAGAATATTTGATGCTAAGAACTCAGAAACTCTCCTCTTGAATGATATGTGGATGAATTGTCCATTCAAAGGTTGTTTTTTTTTGTTGAATGAAGGGAGTGAGTTTGTGACAAATGTTGAATGTCCCTCTTGTCATGGGTTGTTTTGTGCACAATGTAATGTTCCATGGCATGTAGGACTCACTTGTCAAGAATTCCAATTCCAAAGAAAACATAAATGTTTTGCAGGTGATTCCCAAAACCACATTCCAAACAAGAGAAAATATTTCTTTATAGATTGTGAGAATGACGAAAACAATAAGAATGAGAAAAAGAAGAAAAAACTCAGCTTTATCACTGAGTCTAATAACCAAGTGGTGGCTACTCTTCTACTAAAGTTGAAAGGGATTCTCAAACGCTCAAAGGGGAAAGAAGTCATTGAGAGTGGTAATGGGAGTTTTCCACAGTCTCCAAAATCCTTTTGTGGTATATGTTTTGATTTCATACAGGAGTATTGTACTGTCAAAGGAAGTACCACATGCAATCACCCCTTTTGTGTCAATTGTATATCTAAGCACGTGGCTACTCATCTAAGCCAAAATATAATTAAGGTCTATTGTCCAAATCCAAACTGTTATGGGGAGCTTAAGCCACAACATTTGCAACACATTGTGCCTAAACAGGTCATTGGTCGATGGGAATCCGCAATACTCGAATCTACCATTGCTTGGTGACTTGAAATAAAGTGTCTTCCCATTATACATGGATTCTTTTTTTTTTTCTTTCTTTTTTTAATTTTTTTATTTTTTTTATTTTTTTTTATTGATGGGTTTTTTAATGTTGATTTACAAATTCTTTGTCTCTTAGGTTTTAGTTTTATGTTTCTATGCACATGCCATGATATGTGTAAAGAGTTTTCTATCAATAAATAAACTTTTCTTTTACCTTTTGATCTAGTTCCTGTCATAATAATACTATACTAAAACTAACATTAAAACAATCTCTTGACCAAAAAAGGATGCTGAAGTGCACCTTTTTGCAATTAGGTTCCTAGATTGCTAGATTTATATGCTAAACCTTAGACAAAGAAAGCAGTATGATTGATTTTGGCATGAAAGAGGAAAGATTACTACCATACACAGCTAATTAGTAATGTACAAAATTCATTATTATTGAACTATTACAAAATTGCAAAACACTGATGTATCCTGATCAAGAAGACAGAGTACCAACTACCAAGATCTCCTTTAATTTCAAATATGATTGTTAAATGGTGGATTTGTATGGTAAAAAAAGAGGCCCCCGAATGTTGATGGTAAAAATATTTGCACAATTATAAGGGAATAGGACCTAAGTTTGTTGTTTTTAAAGTAATAATAAGATAATGATACAGTAAAATGAATACTTCATTAATTGTTTGTGAAACTAATACACTCGATAAATCCCGGATTATGAGCAAACACAAACACTTAGCATTGCAACAGCTAATAACATTGTACTCACCAGCTATAAAATTGGCGCTATAAATGTAACATTCATAAAGATGATAATTTTACATCAAAATAAAATAAGATACTCTTGAAATAAAATTTCGGGGACTGTTTTAAAATGTTCTACCTTCGGTAAACTCCTACCTCCTATACATACCAGAATTTTGAAGTGTTCTGCAGTACTCAAATATCATAGGGGAGTTTTTAATCTGTTCCCATATCTTGGCTGAATTTTTCAACCATTCACGCTCAGACACTGCTCTCCTGAAAGATGGCGACTTCATTGATAAAATCTGAAAAACATGTAAACAAATTACAATGTGTACTAAATTTTGTTGATTATTAAAACTAACTGTTCTACAAGAAAGGAAGTAATATAATTATAACAACAGAAAACTCAACGAATCCTACAATACAGTATTTGTGGGGCATTATTTGAGTGCATGTATGTGTGAGTGTGTGCATGAATGGAAGATAAAGAGCAACCTGATCCCTTAATTTCCATAGAGCGGAAATGTAACTCTCATGCTGAGCTCTTGGATTTTCCTCTTTTTTCTTAAATGGGATTGTAAACAAATTTAGCGTGTCAGAATCCAAGGGACTGCTCTGAACCATGGAAGATGAAACGTGCCTGTTGGGCTTGGTTCCAGTGTTTTCTCCAACAAAAGAAGAATGTTTGAAATACTGCATGAGCGCCTTCCTCAGCTGCAAACAATTTTTAGGAGTCAACTCTTGATCTTGTAGCCTGTACAACTCAAATAAAGTAAAGATGAGTGCTTCATTATACATTTATCCAGCAACCCTATTTCAACTAGGGAAGGAAGTGGATACAAGGATGAACTGTGCTCAAAATACAATAAGATTGAATTTTTTTTATTTGAATAATATATATGTTAGTTAACGAATTGTCATGGAAACACTGCGGTTGAACATTATAATGCACAGAAGTTTATTCTAGGGATTCTCAGTCTGAGAAAAGATATTTCTTACTTGGTATGTACAAAAACAGGAGTAGCCATGTATTCACATTCAGGAACTTTGTTATCTTTATCGTGCCCGGAGCTAGAGCTCTGTGACCCAGATGAAGACAGCAAGGATGGGTCTGAAATGCCATGCTTCAACAAATCAACCTACATGATCAACATAACATATGGAACCAACAGTCACATTAGTTTTTCAAATGACTGCATAATCAACATAATATGAAATAATTATACATGTATTGAACGCAACATGAAGCATCTCCAAATATCACCCCAAAAAAAACGAAAACTAAAGCACTTACCGTCGACATTAAATGCCACAAGCTATCATCATGAACTCCCTCCGACACCACCAGCACAATGTGACATATGGATGCTAGAAGAACGGCAAGCTAGAAAGACACTTTGCAGCATCCCAACACAATCAAATTCATCAGACACAGCAATCGGCAACGGGTTAAAAAAACAGAAAAAGTGCAAACATATAAGAAATATTATATACACAGACCTATATTTTTCATTGAAAAAATATTTCTGCTTGGGTGTCACTGTTTACCTGAATACCCATAAGTTCGTGAGCCAATTCAGCTGACAAGGATTCTCCACTCATCACCGAAATTGTTGAAAAGCCATCAGGTCTCATCATCTCAGCTAAAACAGAAGCACTAAATACAGGCTACAAGTAAAATAAATACATAAATAAGTAAAACAGTAATGATATTTTGACACAAATCCGCCAACAACATACAGTGACACCGTATGCTATTATCCAAGTAGTTAATCGCCCATTCATTAACCATATACATTTCAGTGGGATGTGAAAAAAGTCAAAAATTGACAACTCATCAACTGCGTAATAAACTAATTGGTCACATGTTAATTTTAAAACAAAAACAAGAATTGTAAAACCTATTTTTTGGTTGAGTTTCAGGGAAAAATTGTTCCGAAATTAGGTCAAAAACCAACTCAACTTCATTTTACCAACAATCTCGAAATTGACTTTCAAAAACAAAAAATTCACAACCCTACACTAACAAAGAATTTGCACATCATTAACCACCCAGCATTGCTTGAACTCGTGTGTAAAAAACAAAAAATCATTTTTTAATGTAAAAGCAGAAGCAAATGAATTTGATCAATGAAGTTAGTTATTTATGGTGAGAACCTGTGTATCAAGAAGAATAATACGTTCAGAAGATATCCTTGGTTCAATGCCATTAGAGCAATGTCTTGCCATTGCTCTATTCTCTTCAGATTGTATAGTAAAAGGTGGCAACATCCCTGTAGACTCATATAGCAATCAAAAACAAACAAAAAAAGTTAAAAATTACGGTGAAAAACAAAAGAAACTAACACTATTTTTGAATTTAAAAAAAAAAAAAGGAAGAAAAAGAAACTAACCAGTAGAACTTGAATCAAAACCATAAAGTTCATTCATAATAGTAGATTTTCCAACTCCGGGTGGTCCAATCACTCCAATCACAGTGAAGTCAGTATTCTCAGTCAAAAACTGCACCGTTTCGAACATCCAATCGCGATTACTTTTTTTTTTGAAATTCTGTGAGCATTTTGAGCAAAAAAAAAAGATGATTTAATAATAGGAGATTATTACGTACGGGGAGAAAGCGATCGAAGTGAAAATCCCAGGAATCGGAGAGAAGGTTGAGGGATGCGACGGAAGGAAGACGGGAACGGAGCTGCGAAGAATCTTCTTCGGCGGCGCCGCCACGACTGAATTTACCGGCGACTGGACCTCCGGTAACGAGTGCTGGCTTTGCTAGAAGGATCTTTGGAGAAGGAGAGGGGTCAGGTCCCGCCATTGTTTCGTTGATTTGCAATTGCAACAATGTGAACAAAGGATCAAGGGTTTATTCAAAAACAAAAAAAGCAAGGTCATTTGGGAATATTTAAATAAATCTCTGAATTAGAAAATGATTTAATTTTAGTAGAAGGATTTTAAAAAGGTTGTTATGTTAATTGAACATTAATTAATTGTTTGTAAATAGATCTCTTAATTATGTAAAAAATGTTTATTAATTAATTGTTTGTAAGTAGGTATTTATCAAATGCTCAAAGTATATCCCAAACTATGTTGGACTTCAATATATTTACAAAATAAGTAAAATGAAAGGGTTTTAAATAATCTCTTTTATTGATTGAATAAAAGATTATAAATGATTGATTATATATAGATTGAACAACTCATAAGTACTTTAATAAATTCAACTAATTATAACAAATATAAAATTAGTTTATAATTAGCTAATGAATTATAATGAGAAAATATTATCAACTACTTATCTAAATACAAGAGCACGATGAGAAGAAGAAGTCAATGAGAGTTCTCCACATTCTCCAACATCCTTTTTTGGTATATGTTTTGATTTTATACAAAACATTATACTGCCACAGGAAGTACCACATGCAATCACCCATTTTGTGCAAATTGTAAACAAGTCATTAATCGATGGGAATCTGCAAGACTCGACTCTATCATTACTTGGTGACTTGAATGTGTTCAAAGTTTATTTTTTTATATGCCATCATATGTGTAATTGATTTTTGTATCAATAAACAACCTTTAAAAATAATATAAAGCAATATATTGACCAGAAAAAGGATGCTGAAGAGTACGAAGTGCATCTTTTTGTATTTAAGGTTCTTAGATTGCTAAATTTTGATGTCAAACCTGAGTCAGTGAAAGCAGTGTGATTGGTTTTTACATGAAAGAGAATACATAGTTAATTAACAGCTAATAAAGAGTAATGCAAAAGGGGATATAAGGGTTAATTTTATGACTAAGGTGAGAGAGATTAAGAGTTTGATTTCCACCTTGATCATATTACTAACAATATTAACATTAAAATTCGCTATAAAAAAAATAAAATAAAACAGTAATGCATGAAGTTCACAATAACTGGACTAAGCTGCAAAACACTAATGAAGACAAAGTACCATGATCTCTTCTAATTTCATCAAATATGATAATTCAAAAGTAATTTGTAGACCCTGCAGGTACTGCTGCTGCTACTACTTATTTTAATTATTAAAAACACAACCAATTTAAGACTATTATTTCCAAATTCCAATGAAGGAAGTACACAGTTTTTTTTTGTTTTTTTGTTTTTGATGAACAAGAACTACAAAGATTGATAGTAATTAACAATGTCTTTCAAATCACATTACAAGTACAACTAACAGAGATCCTCTTAGGCAATGAGCATAAAAAATACAATGTGTACATACAACAACTTCTTGGATTGGCTTTATACCGTGAGAGCTAGTAGGATTACAAATGAACAAATAAGGAAGATATTGGCAAAAAATAATGAAAAAGCTTCTAGCCTCTAAATAGTTTGGGTGGTGTTTTCTAGCTTTGCTCTCAGGTCTTTCCTCAATATCTTTCCTGCAGGAGACTTGGGAATTGCATGAATGAAATAAACTTTGTGCAGTCTTTTATAAAACACCACCTGTTCACAACAAATACCCCATGTCAATCAATTAATTAAAAGCATGTCATTCAATTAATCAAACTTCATTAAATTTACATAGGTTTGAATTCACTAGCTAGTGTAACTCATCAAGATTCTTTTAAAAATTTGCATTTTAGTCAAATTATATGGAGACTATGATATGAATCTTTTCTTTCAAATTACACAGTTAAAGTATATAGCAAACATATAGATATATACCTGTTTGGATATAAACTCTTTTACAGCCTCTTCAGTTAGATCAAATCCATTTGATCTTACCACAAAGGCAACTGGAACTTCACCAGCAGCAACATCCTTTTGTCTGTTAGCATATTAGGTTGGTTGCATTAGTGATTAATTAATTATGATTTATATATAAACCATCAAGATTTAAATTAAATTAATTAAGACGCTTACGGGACAACAGCAGCATCTGCAATAGATGGATGGCTTACTAGAAGTCCTTCAAGTTCAGCAGGGGGCACCTAACAAAACAAAATAATAATTAAGCATATGATTGGTTGCCACTTTTTTTCTTTCTTTTATATATAATTTTATTTTATAGAGACAAATTTAAATGTATTCATTAATGAAGGGAATTCATACTTGGAAGCCTTTGAATTTGATAAGTTCCTTCACCCTGTCAACAATGAAAATCTCATCATCGTCATCTATATAGCCAACATCACCAGTATGGAGCCAACCCTCCTCATCAATAGTAGTTTTTGTTGCATTCTCATCGTTCAAATATCCTAAAGTATTTAGATGTGGCACATAAATCAGTCTTCGTGTTTGTTTCTAGAGATTTGATCTATTGAAGGATTTCATAAAATGTACATAATATTTCTATCATGAACATTAGGATGTAGTGGATATCTGTAAAATTATTGAAAGAAAGAAAAATACTTTTTTTAACAAAAGAAATAAAAATACTTGAGAGGGGTATATAATATGTACCTTTCATGATTTGTTGGCCTCTGATGCAGATCTCACCAGGTTGATTATAACCAACAGAGTGACCAGTTTCAGGGTCAAGAACTTTGAGCTCTGCATTTCTTACAACAGTGCCACATGAGCCTGACTTTGTTGGGAGTGGCTGCTTTGCAAAGCTCAAAGACATGGACAGTACTGGCCCTGCCTCTGTCATACCGTACCCCTAAAGACACATACGTGCATATGATTCCCAATTTTAAATTCTCATTTTGAAGCTGAAACTATATAATTAAGGACATTACAGGAAAACAAATAATAGTACATTAGTTAATTTAAGTAAATAAATATAATTGCGCTTTCACGGTTTCACCCCAATACTGCTCTTTTCATTTTTTATTTTCTTAGATTAGATGCTGTCATAAGTTATTACAGTTTTCAAATATAAATTATAAATTAAACTTACTGTGTTTTTGTATATACACGAGGAGAACAAAAATACACCTTTTTTTTTGTTATCTCATTTTCATAATATAAGAAAAAATGGATTTAAAAAAGTGAATATTTATAATTTAAAATTTTGACCACCTACATTTATTTAATTTAATTTATTCTTGTATAATGAAGATGATATTAAAATTCCTTTTGTTGGTTGAAGTTGAACTATCAAACATTTGTTTGATGCGCATTGCACATGTTTATAATAAATAAGCAAAAATTTAGGCCACTAGGGAGCAGTTTTCCGACGAATGAACCACAAAAACTTTGACCAGACTTGGTAGGTGGTGTTACGAAACTGAACCCAATCAACTAACCATCCAATATTTGTTTCAAAAAAGGAACTAACCATTCAACATTAGTATATACTCCTAAGTCACGTTGCCAAATTTGACGTTAAACAATGTATAACATGTGTACACGTTGTATACTCCTTCGTACGCTATAATACTTTCGAAAATGTTGTACACTCCTTCGTACGCTATAATAATTTCGAAAATGTTGTTATTACTTATTAAAGAATAATGGTAATGTGTATAAAAAATAGTGTTATAATAGTAAACTGTATATTTCAGTTATGTTTATAATAATAAATTATATTTTTTTTAATTATTTTCATAATTTGATGATTAATTATGATTTTTAATTGAGTCAATTATCAAATTACATTTTCAAATACTAAGATAACATTTTATGAGATAAATATATCCAAGTCATGCGAGAAGAAACTTACGTAAAGTAGTATTGAATAAGTTCAACCACTTCATTTACTCAACAACAACAACAACAAAAAAAGGTCAACCACTTCTTTTGTTTGAAAAAACAAGTTCAACCACGTCATGGTGTAAACAAGCATGATTAAAAATAAATTAAGTTTTTCTTTTTTTTTAAAAAAAAAAAAACACTTATAGGCTCCAAATCATTTGATTCAAAATATGTCACGTCTCTTGATATAAGTTAATTTTAGATTAAAAAAATATCTTATTTGCATGTTGTTTTACAATATTAATGTCATTTTCGGTTAAATTAAAAAAGGTATAAAGGTTTTTTTTTTCCCCTATTTTACCTTATTATTCATTACTAACTTCTTTTTCAATTGTTTTAATTTTTTTTTCTCATACCATTCTATAAATCCTCTTTTTCATACCAAATTAGTTACTTTAATCTTAATCGATGTGTAGTTTGTTAGTATAACATAATATCCTAAGAAGTAAGATTGCATATAGAGCCTTGAAGTTACGAGAATGAGATAGATATAAATTTTTTTTAAGTGTTCACTGATTTTAAAAAATTTCTTATCTTAAATTAGAACATCGACAAAATTTAGTTTTATTAAAAAAAAAAAATGGTTGCAAATCCATCCGGTAATTGCTCAGGAATAACTTCAAGTACTGGTATTTTTTTCTCCAAAAGAAGAAATGGCTGAAAGTATATACCACCGGTAGGTAGGAGTTATAACATCCCATTCTTGACTTCTTGCAATTGCAAGTTGCAATCAGACTCATCGTTGAGACAAATATTGCATTTATTATATGTCGGTATAAGAAAATTAAAAATGAAACAACATTATTGACAGAGTAAAAAGAAATAATTTATTTTTATCATTTATTAAAAATATATAATATTTGTAATAAAATAAATTACATTCTCAAGGTTGTTTAACATATATATTACGTTTTTTTTATCGTCATCACAAAACCAAGTCTCAAACATATTTAAATTATTAGCTCAAATGAGTATTGCTATAGTATTGCTGTAATTTTACTAAAATCCCGATTTTGTACAGATTACAAAATATTTACTCGATGAAAAACATTAGCATTAATTTTAGACAAATATTTGTATTTCTATTTTTATAAAAAACCCAAAATGCTCTATTAGTACCATTATTTGTTGCAAGACAAGGCACAAGACATGCCACGCACTCAACAAATATTTTTTGTACGTCCTCAATAAATACACCATCAAAGTTTTAAGGAATTTAATCCTCTATATACTAGTAACCGGAGGTTAAAGTTTTAGCAAATATTAAGAAAATATATGTGTTTGGATTATGGTTTATGAATGTAATTTTATTCAAAAATATTTTTTTAATTTATGTTTAGATATTTTTTAAATATTATTTTATAAAATAAAATTTATTTAAATTATATAACGAAATATATGTTTAAATTAAGAATAAATCATACACACAAAAAATAAAAAAAATGCATAAAATATTATAAGTGATGCTTTTATTTAAACTATTCTTTAAAGGAAAATTAAGTTTGTCAACCTAATTTTAATGTTACATACTTATTTCAAAATTTCCTTATATTTATAGAAACTTTTTGTTTACAAACTAACTAGTTGTTATAAAACTTTTCATATTTTAATAATCCCATAAAGAAACTTATAAAAGTGTAATTTGAAAACAAGAATAAGTTATTCATTGAAATTCTAGTTAAACACATTGTTTTGAAATAAAATAAAAATACTAAAAATAATATATAAATTAAAATATTTAATCTAGTTGAAATATGTTTGTAAGAATCAAGTTTAATAAGGCATGTTATAGCCAATAATTACATATTTAGTTTTTAAAAAAGTACTGAGATTTTTAGCGGCTTTTATGTAAGCTACGTCAAGAGTACCAAAACCGAAAGAAATAGTTACGCCGGCGGCAATGATCACAATGACGAAAATGCCCTCGTTGAATTAATTTTGCAACACCAGTTCCTTCTCACTTGCATGGAAATTAAAGATGATGATGAAATTGAAAAGGGACTAAAGCATGGAGCAGCAGAAAATTTATTTGAGGTAATTATTTTTAATTCCTTATATGTCGCAGATTTTGATGTTTCTACGGTTATATCGCAATCGTAATATAAAATTTTAAATAATAGTAATAAAATTTTAGAAGTTAAGCAATTGCAAATTTCAAAAATAATCCAACATATTAACGCAAAGTAGAAAATTAAAGAAAAAAAGTTTACCTGTCCTAAAACGGCCTGAGGAATTCTGTTATGGAGAGCTTCTTCGAGTTCCTTCCCTAACGGTGCAGCTCCGGAAAGCACCAAACGTATTGAACTAAGGTCAAACTCCGCCACCGATGGATTCTTCGCTAAGGCCAAAACTAACGGAGGAACGACCATCGCCACCGTCACTCTGTGTTTCTGTATTACATCAAGCAATGTTCCGATCTCGAATTTGTGCATTAATAGAACCGCACTTCCTGCTCTCAGTGCGCACAGTAGCACACTGTTGAGAGAGAATATGTGAAATAACGGAAGAACGCATAGAAGTACATCTTCAGTTGTTAAATACAGATTCGGATTCTCTCCGTCGACTTGTTGAGCCACACTCGTTGTTAAACTCTTGTGCGTTAGAATAACTCCTTTAGGTAATCCCGTTGTTCCGGAAGAAAACGGAAGAGCCACCGTGTCTTCCGGATCGATCTCCACTTCCGGAAATTCCTCTTCATTTCCTTCGGAAATCACCGAGAAATGGAGACAATTCAGCGGCGGTTCGTCGACGGTGATTATCTTGAAGTCGAATTCACCGTTCTCTTCGTTCTGTTTGAGTTTATCAACGTACATTGCTTGCGTGATGATCAGCTTCGTCTTGGAAACGGTTAGTTGTTTGAAGAGTTCAGCGGCTGTGTAAAACGGATTAGCGGTGGTTGCGACGGCGCCGATCATTGAAGCGGCGATGAAAGAGAGAACGAATTCCGCTGAATTTTGGAGGAGAATCATGATTACATCGCCTTTTTGGATTCCGAGTTTCGACATACCAGCAGCGATTTTACGAGAGAGGAGATGAGTTTCGCCATAGGTGTAGATTTTTCCGGTGGAAGCAACGATGAGACAAGGACGTTCGGTGATTTCGGGGAGTTTTTCGAAGCAGTAGGTGTGAAGTGGGAGGTGGTTAGAGATGGGTATATCTGGTAATTTAGATTTGAATATAAGGTTATTTTGGGAAGAAACAATAATAGAATTAGTATTATTATTATTATCACGATCATGATCGTGATTATGATTAAAATCACAATCACTAGGCTCTTGTTGTTGTGTGTTAAGTTTGGTGACAGAAGCAGACACTTCTGTGGTCTGTTTGGCATCAACGGAAGGAGCTACGGACAACATTTTGATTTATGTTGGTTTTTTTTTTTTTTTTTTGT
>JBBPBT010000152.1:952980-965675 GCA_037974875.1 Cicer bijugum | reverse complement strand
CAAAATAAATTAAAATAAAAATAAATAATCAAAACGAATATTAAGTAAAAAAAATAAATGACCATAATTATATTTAAGTCTATAAATTATAATTTATCATACAAAATAAACTATACACAAAATATATCATTATCATATAAAAATGTGTCATTGATGGATCAGTAAAAGTACGACCATTAATGTATAAATTAATTAAAAGAAAATACATATTTGATTATTATTCATCTGTTAACCATCTTTTAGACGATACTGAGAACATTATAATACATTAACTCTAAATATATATTTTTATTAATAAAACTGTAATAGAAAAAAAAATATGAATGAATGTATGATTATTATACTCGAAACAACAAAGGTAAAAATTACATTTTTAATAATTTCACTTGTATCTTAATAGTATATTATAACAAATTTATAAATATTTTGATCCTATGTGGTCAATTTTAATTAATATAGCAAACACTGCATTACACATGAGTTTGCTACTCTTTTTACTTTTAAAAAGGTGAACTCTTATTGGGTTGGGCCAATCATCAAGGCTAGGTGGATTGGGTTAAAATAACCCGAATAGGGCCAGATTGGCTCAGAGACAAAAATTAACATTACAATCCGATTATCGTTCTTCCCCACCCATTTTTACTCACCGGTGTTAAATACTAGGACAAAGTTCAATTTTGAATTAGAACTGTTTAAAAATTAAATTAAATTGATTTTCAGTTTAAAAAAATCAAACAGAAGAAGTTTTTAATTTAAAAAATCGAATCGAACCGATTTATAAAATTAATAAATCGGTTTATTATTTTGAACCGAACCAAATTAGTTTAACTTAATTTTTTTTCCATATAGGCCAAAATTTATATAGTTACTTTTAAAAAAAATCCAATTCAAGTTTTTAAAATAAAAATCGATTCGATTCAGTTTTTTTAACTACAAACCAATTTAGTTCGATTTTTTCGAATTGAAAACTGGTTCAGTTCAATTTTAGTTTTAAAAATTCAATTCGAAAATACTTTGGTTCTTAATTTTTATAAATTAGTTCAGTTCAAAACCAGTTCAGTTCAGTTCGACAATTTGATTCAATTTTTAGTTTTTTTTTTAACACACCTATTAAGTACACTATAGAAACTAACTTCCACAAAAATGTTGTATTTTCGGAGTTTGTTGAGCATCTCTCACTTACACCTCTAGCTAGGGGCTACAAGTTGGAAGCTCAAAGAATGAAAGGAGATAAAAGGTAGGATAAGAAAATCGTAGTTACCACTCACCAAAGAAAACAAGATTATAAAAAATATGATTGAAGCCCATTGTTTCTTCAGAGTCTCCCATCTATACCTTGTCAAGAACTTATATACCATACTTCAAACATAAATTGAACAAAAAATGCAACAATAATAATAACAATGGAACATGCAATCTGAAATTCTGAAGAAAGTTCACAATCAACAACTTTGTATATAAGTAGCGAGACGTTAAAGACAGGTCAATGTCAATTATTAGTGCAACTTAGAAGGAGATGAGATCATCTTTGGGTGGTTGCGGCTTTTTTGTGTCATGTCCTCCATCTGATGCATCCCCAGATTTCCTCCCAAAAATCATCTCATCAAGATCATCCATCATGTCATCGTTGCTACCTCCCTGGACACCAGGTCTTGATCCAGCTGGCTTTCTAATCAAGGAGTCCTCTTTAGTATCAAGATGACGAGGTGACTCATCTGGCTCAACAGCAACAGGTATCATAGCTGGTTCAGGATGAAGGGGAGCAACTGGAGGCGGTTTCAACTCTTCATACTTGGTAAGAACCTTCTGAATCTCATCATTAACATTCAAGGCCTCAAAAAGAAGTGCTTCATTGTCCCCAGCAGTTTCAACAATTCGCTGGACAGTAGTCTGGGAGCGACGACACTGGTGTACAAGTGTGGTGGTCAAATCATCCTGGAGATGGAAGAAAATATCACATTTATATGTTAGTAGCTCACATATGCCAGTTACAAAATGTTTCTTCCCCAACACGGCACATTGCCTGGATAAGATTGGTGTATCCCTCATTTGGAGAGCTTACCAGGGAATAAAGTAAAATGAAAAGAAAAAGAAAAAGAAAAAAACCAATATGGGAGTGGCAGGGGAAGCTGAATGTACAGTAAGCATTCAAGGCCAAGATGATCGTGTTAGCATTTAGAAATGCAACACATACCAAATTGAAATTGACTGCTAATAACTCTGTTCACAAATAAACATAGCAGGATAAGTTTTTTGGCCGGTGTTGTCCAATTAAGTGAATGAGGTATAAATAGCACATTTCAGTATTTCACTTCAATACCCATGTAACCCAT
Source organism: Cicer bijugum (assembly GCA_037974875.1). Classification (NCBI taxonomy): domain Eukaryota; kingdom Viridiplantae; phylum Streptophyta; class Magnoliopsida; order Fabales; family Fabaceae; genus Cicer; species Cicer bijugum. The sequence continues at coordinate 963,342 of JBBPBT010000152.1, read as the reverse complement.
CATTATATATTAATAAGCCCATGATATAATCAATTCAGCATCTTTCAACAGATCGTGAAAGGGCCAGCTTCTAAGGGTAAACCGACAAACTTTTTAGTTTTAAAACCATTCTAATGTCATGTAACTAGTGCATCTTGGGATACATTGTTATATGTAAGAGTAATTGATAATCAAAAGCAAAAGATTTGTGATAAAAAGCTGATCAAGTTAGAAAAACAAATTATTTCCCTTTCCTATATCTTATAGCCAATAGGTATTCTGCAAAGCCATAAGTGAAATGTCGAACATTCTCATTGAGTCATTAAACTCCTAAATGATGTTATTAGCCTGTAAATGGTCCAATGATGCAAACATTATAAGAATAGGTAGCATCACAAAACTAGAGTGGAGATCATCATATATATACTTTATAACCTCTGCCAAGTGCATATACCAAGGCTGTGTTGGCATAAGAGGAGGGGGGCTACAAGAGGTTGTTATGGCAAGTCTTTCCCTTGCTTGAGAGATTTATAAAGTGGGGAGTAATGATAGCAAAAAAATTAAAAAAAAAACTACTCAAAACCCTCTTTTACTTGTGTTTTGGAGTTCAATAAAATCAGAGGGGTTTTGACTTGCGAACAAGATAGTTTCTCCCATTCCTTCCTCCCAAGTCCCAAACCTTTTCAATCTCTTCCCTCTCCAATTCCCAAACAAATCCTAAGAACACAAACAAAACCACATGCCAAAACAGTTCTCACGGTCAATGCAACATGAAGACTACAACTATTAGTTTCAAAAGCAAACCATGTTCTATCCACAATAAGACATTATAGTTCAACACATACAAAACCAAACAAGTGCATAAAACATGACATAATGAAAAAAATGCAACTAATAATACAACACAACACAAGAAAGAAACCTGCAAAACATCTTGTTGCGGTGAAGACGATAACACAGTAGAAAGAAGCTCAATGCTATTTCTCGCAACATCAAAAGCTTCCTTTGTCTGTTCTGGCGTAAAAACCAGCACAGGAACATCATGCTGAAACTGGCGTGGAACATCATCAACATGAGGAGGCTCTGGCACAGAAGCCGAACGTGGAGGAGTGAAAATCGGAGCCAAACTTTCATTATCACGACCAGGAAACCTAATACCCCTTGATCTCAAACTCTACATTATTAAAAAAACAAAAACCATGCTCATAAACAATTGCTAAAAAAACAATAAATTCAATTCCACATAATATTAATAGCATCTATTAAAATTCTTTCAAATTCATCATAATCATAGCCATAATCATCACCGTCATTATCATCATCAACAACATTATTATCACTAAAATTGTTTCAAATACATCATAGACATATTAACCATCACCATGATCATAATAATAATAATAATAATAATAATAATAATCATCATAATCAAAATCATTATTAGGAAAAATACATCATGTAGTCCTTTAAGTTACACCAAAATATCATATTGGTCCTTCAACTTTTTTTTGTAACTTTTACCTTTGTAAACATTACAATGTTGAACTATTTTTAGTCCTAACCTCATTTCAATCATTTATAGTTAAAGATTTTCAAAATTTTACTATGAATTTTGTTATAGATCGTATAAAGAACAACGTAATAAATTTTCATGTGATTTCATGATCTAGATTAAGTTAATTTCGCATTTAATTTCAAAATCCCTAATATATATCTATATCTCACTCGAATTCGAATCCCCTCTTGTTTAATTATTTATCTAAAAGTTGATTGAGAATTTATGTTCTTAAGATTATTGCAAACAAATTTGCTTATGAATTCCATGAGTATATTGAAAAAATTGAAAGAATTTTGGATTTCAATTTTGCTGAGTTGAAATTAAAACAATTGGTGCAAACATTTACAAACATAAAAGACAAACTTGACAGCATTAAAAGAAACTAATTACAAAAAGAAAAAGAAAAAGAACTAGTATATAACTTTGGTAAAACTCAAGAGACGTATTTTGCCATATTATTAGTAATTGAATAAAATAAAAATGCAAAGACGAACGTTACCTTATAGGTTTCTTCATAAACAGGAAGGTAACGAAGTTCACCGGTGGATTCACCCCAAGCTTCAATCATCATCAAAGCCTTATTCCGATTATTAACAACAGTTTGAGGATCATCAATAAGTCTAACCATCTCATCAAGCACTCTCTCAGCAGCAACTTCAGAAAAAGCCTTTTCACAATTCTTAACAATAGTTTCAAGCAAAACCAAAGCCAAATACTGAACCCTAGGAGTTTTAATCACGATCCGTTTCTTAATTCCACGGATCAAATCAACGCTGTTAACTTTCTCCGTATTAATTAAGTCACATAGATCGAGATTCATAGCCCAATCAGGTTCTTCGTGTGATTCGGAAGTTGCATCTTCGACGAGCTTGTCGACTTGATTGGGACCTTGGAAGAATTCTTTAACCTTAAAACTCATCGAACTCATACCTTCACTCATCTTTCTACCTACTTCTACACCGCCGATTTTCAATCTCTCTCCTAATGAGGTCACTTTTTCCATCAAATTGTCACTCATTTTTTCACTCTTTGATTTCGACGCAGATAAATTATAACACGGAAAAATAAAATACAACGAAAACGGATGATTGATGAAGAAGAAGTTATGTTGGTTGGAGTTTGAAGGATGAAGGATGAAGAAGGGTTTGGTGGAAAACGAAAGTAGAAAAAACGCGTCACTACGTAAGAACTCAGTTAAGTCTCGGAGAAGAGTCTCTCTTTCCTTTTAGCTATGCTTTCTCTTTCTCTTTCTTTTTTTTTTTTTTTTCCTTTTTCTAAATACATATACTTTACATATATAATAATCATTCATATTATTATTATATTATATCGCGTATTTAAAATTTGCTGTTATGTATACGAGGTTATTATGGTAATATTTCTCGCTTTCTCTAAATATTATGTTTAATTTAATATAAAATACTTTAATTTAAATTTTATAAATTTTAATATCTTGTTATTGTTAACTTATTTTAGACGTGCTAGTTTGTTCTATTAAGTTTGCTTAATTCATCTGTGTACCGTGTAGCTCAAGTAAGTAATACTGGGTCAGTTTATGAATTTTCGTGGGAACTTCAAACTTCGTTTTCATATTTTTTTAATAAAATGTTGTCTAAATTATTTATCACGAATTGAAAGATAACTTTTGTGGTACATGATTATTTTAAAAAAATACATTGTTATACTAAAAATATTGACGTTGGGTTGGGGTTATTGTGATGGATTTGGTAAACCAAGGCCGGTCCGAAAGACTAGCTGGTGGAATACCAACACCTGCTCCAATTATTTTTGTCTAGAGGTCTTATATTTTTTCTAAACTATTAATTTTTAATTTTTTTACAATTTTTTTTTTGTGATTCACAATTAAGAGAGAAAGTAGCATCATTAATTAAACTTCACCGCACCGATTAAGGTTTTTTCTTTTTTGGTGTTTTGCGGAATAATTCAATCATCTCGTAATAACAATCACTTCTATTCATTTTCACGGATTAAAAAATAAATATATCAAGTAAAAAGTATAATAATTTTATTAAATAATCGTTGTTAATAAATTGTGTGTATTTTACTATCAAGTACATTATACAATAACATATTTTAAGTTAAAATACAAAATATGTTATGTAATTTTTTAATTTATACAAAAAATTATATAATAATCTTTTATTTTTTATTTATTTATAATAAGTCAATTTTTGAAATGAATTTATAACTAACAATAGTTCAACATTATTATCATTACAAATATAAAAAAACTATATATGTATTTTGCCTTCTTTATATGGTATTATTGAGGAAAAAAAAATGAATCTTACGTTAAAAATTTATAAATAACGTTCGTTTTGAGATAATTTATTTTTGTTTAAGTGACGTTTATTGTGAGCAAGATAAATGAAATATTTTTAGTTCTACTTTTATCTTTTCATAATTTAAAATGAATAAGTCACTAATGGTGTCCTCTTCAATGTTTTCTCCTCTTTCACAATTGGTAAGAGAATACAATGAGAGAGGGATTTTCGTTTATAATTGATAGAAAAATTACAGTGCTTCTTCCTCCGTGAGTAAAAAGCATCAACCAGCTTAATTTTTTAAAGTTTCGCTATGAATGAAAAGGTAGTTATTCAAATAGTTGAAATAAATAACTAAGGTAAAGAATTCTTCACATATGGTTTGCCAAATTGTTTCCATTATATTGTGGTTTCCTATCCGTTTATACTCTATGTTTTCTTTTTTGCACTTTTTTTTTTCCGCCTTTAATTTATAGAATGTTGTTGTTGGTTTCTGTATGATGGGTTTTCATAAAGTTTTTGATGACATTTTGTGCTCAAACCATAGATGTTGAGAAAATGTTACGTTTTCCATTTAGTCTTTGCAATTTACAATTTCCAAAAAATTGACCCCTAACATGATTGCAAATATATCCAAATTAGTCATTGAAATAGGCAAACACATGCAATAATTTTTACTACACACAATTATTAAAAATTATGATGAGGCACTTCCATTATAGTTTGTTAATATTAAAAATAAAATAAAAAATAGTTTGGATAATGATTTAACGTTGAGAAGCAAGAAGGCGCAAAACAACAGTATGGGTGTTGGTGGTGTTCCTCTTCCCGCTGCGTCCTTCTTCTTCACTTCGACGAAGAAATCAACAACATTCTTCTACTCACACACTCCCAAATTTCAAGTTAAAGCTAATGCCGCATTCATCACTGACTCCGATTGGTTCCAAGTTGGTCGACCCATTGGCAACTACGGCTTCATGAACATCACTAGCACTAGTTCCCCAACCACTGATTATTCATTTGGTGGATTGAAAACTCAAGATGTTGAAGAAGGCAGCGTCAAAATCAGGTACTTTTGATTTGATATTTCTATTATATCATGGAGTTCAATTTAGGGATTCTGGATTTTTATTTATTTATTATAACAATAATCGATTAATTAATACTCATGATGGCAGCTACGTTGCAGGCTTTATGAAGGAAGGGTTTCCCAGGGTCCACTTAGACAAACCCCTGTTCTTTTTAAGGTACTTTTATTACTATTATTAGAGGAAGTACATCATACTCTTTTCTGTTGTTCAAATTTTAACTGCCTTAACTTTTAGGGTTTACTCTAATTGCACTCAAAGTGTTGTATTGTATTGAGTATTGAAATTTGAAATATTATTACTTTTAATTACAATGAAGGTTTATCCTGGAAGACGAGCTGGTGGGGTTGTGGCTGATATGATGGCTGCGAACGAGTTGAATTCCCACATGTTCTTTCAAGTGAGATAGTTTAATAATTTCATATTAGTTCATAATGTTATTAGTTTCTTATTTTTTTTTTTTGTAATCCTTAACAGAGCAGTTCTAAAGGTATTAGTCAGCATCTTATGTTACTTTTAGGTGGCTTTGAAACAACTACTGGAGAGCAGGTTTGTCCTCTCAATTTCACATTAAGTTTTTTAGCTTTACATATTTTTTGTCCTCTTATTTTTTTTAATCGTGTCGGAAAAATTTATTTGATCCAGTGGCTTGCTTTTCGTGATTATGGGAAATATAGCGCAGCAGACTATGCTAAAGTTGCGAGTGAGAAGGTATCGAAACTGTCTTCATGGAATAGCTTTGAACGAGGACAGACATTCAAAAGAAGACAGCGTTTCGTTATAAAGCTGCTTCAGGGTGCTATGAGAGGTTTGGCTTACATGCATGATCATGATAGATTGCATCAGAGTCTTGGACCATTTTCTGTGTCTCTCAAGTATGTGATTAGCAGGCTTTTAGTTTTGCTCTAGATTCTCCCTTTGGATTATATTTCCTTTATCACTCTACCTTAATTAACATGCTTAATTATAATATGATGGCAGCACAATTTCTGAAAGAGAAGCTACCTATTTGATTCCAAGACTCAGGGATTTAGCTTTTTCTGTTAGTGTCAGGTAAGGTAATGACTTGCCAATCTATTTTGTCTTGGATTAACCTAATTTCGGTACACACTGATCGCATGTGCATATAATTTAAGCACACTGATTGCACATACATAGATTTCATATGCATGTGGCATAGAAAGAGTTATATGTTGTTTCTTTGTTCATTTTTTTGATGTATTTGGTCAAAATTTTAGACCTGACATATCAACTTTCTTTGACTCCACTTTTGCTTATATTTGAGACCAGAGGGAGCATTTCTTTAAATGTAGGCTATTGCAATACTTATTGGCCAGCATTGTCAATCGTGAATCATAGAAAATAGCAATTTGTTTAAATATTGGCACCCTACCGTGCTATAGCCTCTATTTGACAACACTTTGAACTAAATAGCATACTGCGGAACAATAGCGATTTGTTTAGATTCAGATATGCTATTACAGTATGGCCGCTATTTGACAACACTGTAATTGGCAACCACTACTACCATATGACATTTTTGTTAGTTATATAATATTTTCTATAGTGTATTTTGTATATTGTTTTATTTTTTGTTGTGTATTTTGTATATCTAGACTTCATAGATATTATCAATTTCCAGGTAGGTTTTCATTCTGAGGCCTGTTCATAGGATTGCTGCTTTATTTGATGTATACTAAAATTTTTGTAAACAAACAGAAGTAGATGATAACATAAATAGTGTTACATTAATTTAAAGGGAAATGATGCATGGTACAAAGAGAACTCACTCGAAGTTGCACAACTATTGTGTGGATAGCTATCCATGTTTTCCCTCCATGATTGGTTGCCTATTACAGAATTACTACTTCAATTTGATTGATTAATACCAATATAGTGGTTCATTTATTTAAATCATTCCAGGTTCTCAGAACTAGAGAATTCAGGAGTAGGACCACTTACGGAGGGTCTTTGGGCACGAGCTTCACGAGCTAGTGCATTCACTTATATAGATAAAAGAGCTTTTGGAATAGCCGATGACATGTAAGTTGTCTGAAGCCGTGTCAGTGCAGAAGTTTGTTTAAGAATCTTTTCCAGGCCACCTCTCACTTTTATGAGTTACAATGCAGATATGAGGCAGGCCTTCTTTTCGCATACTTGGCTTTTGTTCCATTTTGTGAAGCTGGTGTTATGGATGGCCTTTCCTTGCAAGTAAGCTGTGCTGCCTATCGGACTTTGTCTTCGATAGCTCATGATTTTTTCTGTGAAGATTTTCCTTATTCATAAGATAATATCTTCACTGAAGTATTTATTCACCATGAAATTCAGAGACTTTTAGAGAACACTTTCCAACTTGATCTTGAAGCAGCACGAGAGTAAGATATGTTTTAGTCTATATTTCCAGTTTAACTATTACATTGAGTAGACATCTGTTATTTTATAATCTAGTTTTCCTTGGTTGAGGTATGCTAGTTATGGACTTAAGTTACACATAAAAAAAACAAATAGCTTAAATATAGAGACTTGGGAGGTGTTTTGAAAACTAGTTTAAAATAGTATAAGATGTTACTGGTTAGACAAGTACATATAAAGCAAACCAATCCATATAAAACTAACCTGATCTATTCTGTGCTTTTTTGTTCTTTCCTTTTCAGTGGAACTAAAATGTACCATTTTTTCACCTTTTTTTTTTCCTGTTGTTTTACTTTTGACGTGCACCAAACATAGAACATAACTCACATGTTTTGTTCTATCTTGTTCTAGCATGTCTACCAAACACTACCTAATTTTAATATTGGATTCATGAAATGAATGCAACAATGCTTTGCATCTAAATAAAAAAAATATTAGCATGCTTTATTGGTTATAGGATGAATGAGTGCTTCATACTTCATACCATCTTATAATGATCCTTAAGTCTAGGTAAGTGTGAGAGTTGGCAAAAAAATCATCTGTAAAAATTGATTTGCACAAGAGCCAGTCTTTTAAAAAAAATAGTAGTTATTCAAACACCAATTTTTATATTTAAAAGTTAGCTCACAAAATGGAAACAAATCTGGTGAAAGAACGGCAAAATTTATTGGAGACTGATTTCTTTTTGATACATAACTTTCCTCCTATTCAACTTATTTCCTAAACATCGTATACGTAAGTAAGATAGTTCACATTATATTTAAATAATAATCTTAGTGAATTTGTTTACATAGTGTGAACGGATTCAAAAGTTTCATTGTCTTGTTGTAAGTTGCAAATTGCAATCACTCCAAAGTTAAAAAGGAAGTATATTTGCATTTTATCCAGCATATTTGAACTCTCAACTCTGAAGAAGCAAATGCCTAGTAAAATTGGATATTTATGTCTAATTATTAGGTCATTGTTTTTCTCTCACTTTGTTTTACGCTTCTTTTCGATAGGTACTGTATAGCAGATGACAAGTTAGGTTATGCCATCGAATTCCTGGATCTAGGTAATGGTGCTGGTTGGGAGTTACTTCAGGTATATTCTACTTGTATGCTAGTATGGCCAACTATCAGTGTATGGTGTTGAGTTAGAATATGGAACCCAAAAGTGTCTAAAATAGCTTATTTTCGTAAACCCTCTAAAATATCATTAGAAACAGCTTACACAGAGTTTACCATTATTCTCTCTTAGATCATAGATGAAATTTATATGAAAAATCATTTATTGATTAAGCGTTTCAAATTCAATGAGGTGTTGAGTGTTTACCCTAACTTCCCATGAAACTCGTGGTTAATGACATTCAAAATCATGGCTAATTGTGTTCAGTGGATGGTTAATTAGCTGCGACACTTTGTTATATTCATTAAAACATCCATTGATTGTAATTAACTATATTTTAAAACTGTGTTAAATTTAAGTTGTCGAAGTTTAGTGTCAAATTTGTGCGTCAAAAGGTTTCTTTTGCAAGAATTGTTTATGGATTTGGAAGATGCTTCTACCAACGTAAACTTTTTCTTTAATTTGTGGTCTTAAAAAGGTTATGCAACCAAACCATGTAAAAAAGTAATAATACATTTTCTGCTTGCATGTTTTGGTTCATCGAAAATACGTTTTATTGTTACATCAAATTCATGTGTGAACTTCCACTTCATTTCAGTGGCAATATCAAATGTTTATGTTGCACTTCTGATGATTTCCAGGCTATGCTTAATGCCGACTTTCGAAAGAGACCAACTGCGGAGGCTGTTATAAATCACCGGTTTATGACCGGGGAAGTCCTTTGAATTTCAAGATCAAAAGAATATGATTGTCTTTATGAAATATAATCTACCACATGGCTCACCACGTCATTTATGTTTCTATGTAAATATTGCATTGCTTTTTCACAAGCAGCAATGCTATTGTAAATATTATATTATGATATTTGCATCCTTAATATACAAGGCCACAATCCTTTAATAGGTTTACTTATCCCTTTCAAACTTTGTCCTTTAAAGTGGACTGTTGATCCTTTAAATTTTGTCTTCTACTTATTCCTCTCCTTTCTTTTGTTTGCACCGTTGTATTGGACTCGAGTGTCCCATGTATTCGTTTTTAATGTAATATAATTTGTTTTGTAGTTGAAAAAGTAGATATGCGACTTTCTACTTCATATCTTGTGTTTAACTTGATTTGAATTTACTTTATATTTCAATAATAGCTTTCCAAAATCGTTAAATGCCAAACAATAATAGTTCTTGTGGATTCAACTATTGTTGTCCTCTCCAGCAAGCAATCCATCCAAAGATACCCGGAACCACAAGTAACTATGACCTTTCTTTGAAATGATAATCTCTTTAACTTCTCAAATTTTTTTGGAGCAATGTTACAAAGTTGTAAAACTCGGTGTAATTAACCCTAAAAAATGTTATGCATCATACAAGTATTTGATTGTTAATTCAAAAAGATATTTCATTTCAAGTATAAACATTTTCAATATTACATTATTTATTATGTAGAGTAGATAATTAATATACAATGCAACTATGTAAAATCTACATTACCAACCTCCAATTAGGCTGGTGTCAGCAGAATGAGTTAATGTACATTTTTTAGGGTAGTGATATTTTGTACAAAATAGGGGTTTAGATCAATAAGTAATTAGTTATAATTTGTAAGTGTTTTTTTTTTTTAATAAATATTTTTCGTAGCTTAAATAATTAGATGTATCCTTATTTAAGCTATGAGAAATATTTAAGTAGAGCAAATACAAATCTTTCACTATCCGGTGACCGTCAATTTTTTTTTTTAAGTTAAATATATATTAAAATTTATATCGTTCAATTTCAATTCAACAATCATATTAAATTTAATTATTTTAAATAGTATTCTATATTTATAGTCTGAAAAAATTAATCATTATAATTTTACGCTGTAGTCAAATATTATTTTATATAAAATTATAAATCTATATTAAAATATTTAAATAAATAAACATATATCATAAAGAGTG
>JBBPBT010000152.1:917093-952768 GCA_037974875.1 Cicer bijugum | reverse complement strand
AATAAATATCAAATATTAATAATAATTTAAACAATTGTAATTAATTGACAACATAAAATTATTTATATTTAATATATAAATTAAATTCTTATCAAATACTACTATATATAATATATCAACACTATTTATAATTTTCAATGCAACTATAATTATTAATTTTCTATATTATCTAACAGTTAGTATATATACACTACTTATTATTATAGTATGCATCCATAACATTAAAAGATCCAGCAATAAAATAGATTGTTAAAATGATTTTTTATAATTGTGGTAAACAATATTCATTGCGGTGAGAAGAAGAAAGAGTAACATTAAGAAGAAGGAAAAAAGAAAAAAAAAGAATTTATAGAACGTAGAGAAGGAGTTAAGTCGAGTTGATAGAAAGATTGATTGATTTCGTTAGTTGTTGTGATCCGAGCGAAGGCATTTATTGATTGACAATCGTAATTCATAATTGTGGTATCTCCTCCTACACCCACCTTCTGTTTGTTAAAATTACCGAATCGCGTAATCAAATTCTTCAATCTAGCGTGCGTGTTTCTTCATTGTTTTTATTCAATTCAATAATCAAATCAAATCCATATGCTACTATACTAATAATTATTTGCTTATCATTTCATTTCTCTGTGGGTGGGTTTTTAAGCTTTAATCCCCAATTCCCATGCTTGCTTTTTAGCTTTATTGCTCTGCCTAATTTTTGTAATTGTTTCTAGAGTTATCAAAACCTTATGCTAATACTTGTTTTTCAATAATTCATCTTTTTCTATCCAAATAATTAAATATTTTTTAAGAAAGATAAAGGAATTTATGTTCAAGATTTGTGCCAAATTTTGTGAAGATTTGCTTCTTTGTTTATTCTATTTAGATGTGAAGTTCTGAAATTGTTGTTTACTTTGCAGTTATTGCAAGTGTTAAATGGCCTCTTTCATTGTTACTGTGTAAATGGAAGTGGTTGTTGCTGCTTGGTTTTTTCAAGTCTATCATATATTTGCTGTGAATTAAGTGAAAAAAAGACTCAATGGTAAACCCGAAAGGGTCTAGTCAGTCGAAAATATGCTACAGGCCTATCCGACCTTCTGATCTCGACGTTTTAGAGCGTATCCATGGTAGACTATTTCCAATCAGGTGAGAGATCATGGTGTTGTTCCATTGACTTCAAGTATGAACTTTTGAACTTGTGTTTAGTTAAAGATCTTTATAAATCCCAGGTATGAATCTGCTTTTTTCCAAGATGTGGTAAATGGGCGCGACATTGTGTCATGGGGAGCTGTTGACCTTAATCGACCAAATGGCCAAAGTGACGAACTCATTGGATTTGTAACTGCAAGGATTGTTCTTGCTAAAGAAAGTGAGGTTGACTCCCCTTATATATAACTGTATGCCTTTTGTTTTATTACTTGAAGCATACAATGGAAAAGTTGCATGTTCATCATTGCTATAAACTAGCACTGAGAAGAGAAAATGTTCTGTTCTTACTACTCTGTGGGAAGTCATTTTTCATGTTGAAAGTGTGCTATTTAATGCTTTCATGATTTACTTGTTGGCTATAACGGGATTCGTTGTTTAGCTGATTCTTGTTGGAAAGTGTATTTGAAAATGTGTTTGATCAATCTTTTGAACCCAAACATAGTATGTCCATGTTCAAGCCAGGACAAACTTGATTGTGAAGTATATCTTGCATAATACCAAAGTTTGAGTCAATCCATCATATTGACTCAAGACAACCATGACATACTTAGGTGGCTTGATCATTTTATTAGTCTGATGGGAACCAAGAGCTAAATGAATTACCTGATAATGACCCATCAGCTTATAACCCAACTAAATCACCCATTTGGAGTGTGTATTTAATATTCTAGAAGGAGAAAGTATACAGAACAAAAATAACTATTATGATGCACTTGTGAGTTGTTATGTATTTATGAGTAGTTTGTTTAGAAAGAAATATTTATGAGTAGTTATGCATTAGGAATATATATTGTAGTGGTTTCTGAAAGTAATTGTACATTTTGATAATGACTTCTATGATGACAGTTGCATATTAGACTATTAAAAATATATGTTGTTGTGCTGTATAAAAAATAGGTTGTGTATATGTTGTAAGTTTGGACAGAGAAACTCTCTGTAGGAGGCATTTACTCTGGGTCTGGCACAACACAAGTTGATTTGTGTGTGAATTGTGTGATTCAATAACATTAATCAACAATTTACCAATCTTTGTTATATCATTTTTGACCCGACCTAGGATCAAAAGGAGGAAATTTCTTAGGCCAAGAAATTTGATATTAAACCGTGACTTGGGTGTCTAAGATAATGGATCTATTGGAGGAACGACTGGATAGTAGGAAAACTTAATTGAGTATCAATGACGGTTCTAATTAAAAGTGAAGCAAGTCACAATTCCATTAACTCATGAGTTATTTTTACCTTGAATCTTTAGATCGATAAAATAAAGGGTTTGGGGGTGATATTATGAGATCAGTGTTGTTAAATGGCTACCATGGCATGGCATATTTTTGGACAACCGCTATAGGCAATCTATGAAGGAATTCCGCCATGGTGGCACAATAGGCTGCAATGGCAGATTTTTAGCGTTCCGCTATATTCCATCATCCGCTGTCGACAACACTGTATGAGATTGACATTGAGTGGAGGCAAAAGGAAAGTGTGTTGGGTTGATGATGCAATTAATTACAGTGGATGCATGTGTTTAAGAAGCAAAGAAAAATAGACAGAAAAGGGAACAAAGCAATCAAGTTAGCCCTTGTCAACAAAAGGAGTTGAATAAGTTGTTGGTGTATTATGGAGTGGCTTTCATGGGCTTCCTCGCCATAGGATGTGGTTCATTCAACGACATTGCAGCATGAGGCTGGCCTAATATATGTATGGCATCATATGTATCGACAACAGCACAAGAGTGAAATAGAAAAACAGGAGGTCAATGCTCCCACAAGTTATACTTTGCCCAATTCTAGTGCATCCTCTAGTTCTGTATTATTAGTTAAGAAAAAAGATTCTTCATGGAGAATTTTTATTTATTATCGACCTATAAATAAGGTGATTGGATAAGTATCCCTTGGTAGTTTAGAGTTAATTGCTGAAACTATATTTTGCTGTTTATTTTTCTGTATTGGATCTCAGATTGAGTTATAATCAGACTCAAGATAATGAGGAGGAGGAAGCCACTTGATGAGTCTATTTCCTACATTCAGCTTTGAGGACAAGATGGCTTCCTAGAGTTAAATGGGCCAGAGAATGATCCACTAACCTACAACACCACTAAACCACTCTTTTGGAATGTGCATTTTAGGAGGAGAAATAATGCAAGATTGAAGTCACTGAACTAACTGTCATGATGGCAGTTATGAGTAGTTATGCACAGTGTGATTGATGGCGGAATCTGGTGGAAAATCAAAAATTTGCCGTATAAACACACTATTGCGGCCTATGGTGCCGCCAGGGTGTACATTCCTTCACACAGTGCCTATGGCAGTTGTCCAAAATCCACCACATCATTCCGCCATGGTGGCGCCATGGGCACCATTTAATAACACATATATTAGGAATACACTATCTAGTGCCATTTGAAAGTAGTTGTATGTGTCGATAATAACTGCTATACTTGTAGTTATGGGCAGTTACATACTAGCCTATTAGTGATACGAGAAGTGCTAGCAACACACATTTTGTAACATAGTCTATTGGATTGGTTAAATCTTACATAGATTCCACCAAAACATGTGGGTCCCATATAAATATGGCGGAACCCAGGTGTATTTTAACCAATCAAAGAGAGTGTGTGTTGCTAGCATTATTCTTAGTGATATATATATATATATATATGTGTGTGTGTGTGTGTGTGTGTGTTGTAGTACTAGTAGTGTGTGAAAAATAGGTTGTGTTATTATTTTTGTAAGTTTGGACAAATAATACTCTATGTAGGATTCATATTGTGCAATTCAATAACATTACTTACCAATTTATCAATTGGTTTTCTATCCTAGTCTTTTGTTGCTAACCTCATCCGATAGAGTAGGCCCTCCTTAATTTTGTTTAGCTTAACTTTTTTACTGATAACTGTAAAAAAAAAAATTCATGAATATTATTCTTGTAGATAGTGGATTTGCTTGGATATGACTCGGCCAAATCTGATCAGACTTTAGTGTACATTCTAACACTGGGAGTAGTGGAATCATATAGGAGTCTTGGAATAGGTAATAGTTTGTTTTAAACTTAAATTCTGTTGAAGCTCTCCAATAATATGATTGGCTGTCTAATTTCATTTGTACCTCATCACCAGCTTCTTCTCTGATTCGGGAGGTCATAAAATATGGTTCAAGTATTCCAACGTGCCGAGCGGTTTACTTGCATGTAATTTCTTTCAATATCTCAGCAATCAATTTATACAAGAAAATGTCTTTCAAGTGTGTTAGAAGGCTGCAGGGATTTTATTTTATCAATGGCCAACATTATGATTCATTTTTATTCATTCACTATGTAAATGGGGGACGGTCTCCTTGCTCGCCAATGTAAGTGCTATGTCTTTCAACTTTTATGCCTCAATTTGTTCTGACTGATCTTACATGTTTGCGTTTTATATGAATTTATTGTGATAGCTACTGTAAAAGTTATTATAGTATTACTCCTTAACTGGGATATAGGTTTGGCAACACTTTTTTACCAAATCAATGAGGTTGAACCAAAACAGTTCTGTATTCTTTATTGATATATGCATATTGGACTTAATATGTGAAAAATATTTTGTTTCTATGTTGTCATATCTATGCTACTGTCAATGATTATTGTTGACATTGGATAATTTGAACCCTTCTAACTGGGTTCAGTTTCTGAATTTACTGGACTTCAATATTGATGTATATACTTTTGCCATATGCATAGCTTTTGTGTGGTTCCTTTTATCTATAAAAATGTAATTTCTTTACAGAATTTTAATTTCCATTTCACATTACCTATTTCAGAGAGCTTCTTTCTGCAATGATAAGCTACATGAAGAGTGGCTTTAAGGCAGTGGCTGCCAAGCTGTGCAAGAACGAAGTTAGGAAGATATCAAGGTGGGAAAAATGTAAAGAAAACCGTTCTCTTGTCTCGACAATACCCAGCAAACGAAATACGGCGGTCGAGTGTACTGGTTGTGAGTGTGTGTAATTGTTTTCATCTTAGTTTTCTGTTTCCTGTACTATTCAACCTTACTTATGATTTTCTCTATAGATAGGTGCCACGATTATTCTTACTATATGAATATATGTAACTATTCTGTCATAATAAACTTCCTTGATGCAATCCAGAGATGAAACTAAAAATGTAGGCCACACATATATAATGTAAAAAATGTTTTAACAATTTGTTTTAGACCATGGATTGGCTCTCATTTTGTTAGAAGATAATACTGATAATTAAGCGTGTGCAATAATAATTTGTGATTCTGTTGATTATTTTGCGTAATTGTCAGATCGTGTGTGTATTCATCCACAATAACAGTTCTCCTGTGATAGTGTGGAACAGGGAAGAGAACGCAGCTATTTCATCTTTCTGATTATGATCACAGGCGATCAAATAAAACTTTCTACTCAATTATAATAATCCAATCATTCTCTTAAAAAAGCACAATGTCTTTAAAAATATTTAATTTTAGTTATAATTATTTTAAAAGTTATGTATACACTTGGTTGTAATTGCTTCATAATGTAAAAATTCAATTGATATAGACTCAGAATGTAATGTACTATATTTTTTAGGACGTAATTGATATAGATTGACATATACTATCAACTAATTATACTCGTTGATTTGTTAAAAAACATTTAAATCTGTGTAAGAATTTTTTTTTAACTATAACTATCTTTAAAAGTCACATTTACATTGATTGTGATGGTTTGTTTCACCATTTTGAAAAGTTGCATCACAACACCAACTCAATCTATGTATGTGTTCCACACTAGTTAAGTATCTAAGAAAAATGTGTTCAAATGTCGTTATTTGTTAAATTGAATATTATATAATGTATTTTCAGATTAAAAGAATGTGTTTTTCACAACAACAAAAAAAAACAAATAATTGATGTGCATGGATTAAGAATGACAAATAGAATTTTTGTAACTTATATTTTTGTTTTCAAGAGTATGTGTATAGTAATATTGGTGTTACGACATTTCTTAAATTAAAGTTATGACATATTGAAAAGTTGATTTTTTATTTTTAGGTTAAATATATAATTTATTTTTGCAATTACACATTTATTTATTTTAATATTTGTAAGTTTCTTTTGTTTGATATATATAAGATTCTTGTTTTTTTTAATCTTTATAAAATTGATTTTATTAGAATAAATTATTACGATATACGTAATATTTGATTTTAGTTTCTCAATTATTAGAGATATAAAAAATTGCAATGATTAATTTAAATAAAAATCAATTTTATATAGATTAAAATAAAAATATTTATCAGTATAAAAATTAAATAAAAAACTTATAGAGTCTAAAAAATACATATTTAATCGATAATTATATGTTTAAATCTTTATTATTTTTGGTAAAGATAAATTGATTTTAACCTAAAAATGTTTTGGAAATCCAAAAATCACAAAAATGGGGAAACCATAATTAACAAAAACCTTAGGAGGAGTTTGTTTATGGAGAAGTGGTTGGCAATGTCATAAGTTCCTAAGAATCTTTTGTTTAAAATTCTATTAGAATGTATTGTTCCATTGTAGCAAACATAGTAACTTTTATTTCCATCTTTGGATTCCTAAGAATGTATCTAGAATCCATGAAACGAACACCCTCTAATAAATTTCTATATTAATATATAATCATACATGCTTTCAAAATTTCTATATTAATTTGCCAAAATTGAATCTCCATTTTCTATTAAAAATATACTAATTTGGAATGAAAAATGAAAAGAAAAAAATAATCTAAAAAGTTAATTATTTAGTCTTAATTTTTAACCATATACATTAACTTTTATAATATTATTTTTATTTATATTTTATTTAAATTATAATTTTGCTTATACTTTATTATTCATAAAATAAAACATATAAAAGTGAAGTTAGATTAATAATATTTAACATCATTTTATTTTATTTTGACAATTTAATTCATTTTTATTGAGATTAAAAGCAATAAAATTTTATTTTAAAAAAGTTTAATTTGTATATACACTTTTGACTGATGACAATTGCCATATCATTAAAAATATACAAATATTTTCAAAACTGCACACATGATTAATTGAAATGTACTGAAATTATAAAACTCTTATATTAATAATACATGAAAATTAATCTTATCATTAGTTCTTTCTTTATTTCAGGAAATGTCATCGTTATATCAAACAAATTTTTTTTTATTAAATAATTTTTAATAGATAAATCTTACAAATATAATCAATCAACTCTCAAATGTATAGTTTTACATTTCTTGTACATTTAAGATTTGAGTCTAGCGCGGCATGACTATTTGACGAAAAAAAATATCAATATAAATGACAAGGCGCATTTAATATAATTTTATAATAAAAAATAATAATTTTATCATTTCGCGTATATAAACCCAAGTGCCCAACAAAGAGTTGTAGAATACACATATATCGACAGGATCTAATATTCCCGAGAAGTAGAAAAAGAAAAAGAAAATAAAAAAAATCTGAAAAATCAAGAGGTTGTGTTTGCGTGTGTGTGTGTGTGTGTGTGTTGAAGTGCTTGCGTTGCGCTTAAGGTTAAGAAGCTGCAACGCTTGCATATGGTGGTTATACCAATGGCTACTTCAACTTCATCCTCTTCTTCTATCTCCCTCGTTGGAACTGGAACTTCCTTCTCTCATCGTCATCATCGCCACTTTCACTCTCCCTCTTCAATCTCCACTCGATTCCACACTAACCGTTTCCTCTTATCTTCTTCACTCGCTTTCTCTCCTCCACGGTAACACTCTCTCTCTCATTATCTTCAATTATTTTTTTCTTCGATTTTGATAATTCCTATGAAAATTAACTCTATCTTAATTCATTTCGCAACAATAAACGCATTTCATTTCCGCTAAACTGTATTATTATTAATTAATTAATTAATAATTAATTAACGCTATTTTTTCAGTGATAGTAGAAGAGTTGTTCACGGTGGTGGATTAGGTTTACGAAGAAACAAACCTGATATTTGGAAACACTATTCTTCCTTCTTTTCTGAACCGGCTGCACCGTTACAGAAAAGCTGTACTTCTTGCTGTCATGCTTCCACTAAGAAGCGCCGTGGAAATCTTGCGAGATTTGTTCCCGCTGCTTTTTTTGATAAGTCTTCTTTCGGTTTATCTAAGGATAAGCTCCGTTATGGTTATGTAAGAATTACGGCTTCAATTTTGCTTTATTTTAACTGTTTTCTATGGTGCTTTGCTTTTTTCTGCTTGTAACTGTTTTGACTGATTCTCTGTTTGTCAGATTATAGTTTGTGGTAGCGAAGTAAGTGTGAATTGATTTTGTAAAATTCATTTTAGTTTGAATGTGAAGTTATTTATGTTTAGATAGTTCATGTTCAAGTGAGTTAATCAATTACTTTGAGTGTAAACGTTATTATTAGATTTTAGAGTCAAAAGCTACAAATCATAATTTCAAGTTAGAATAATTCTTCAGACAAAATCTATTCCAATAGCATCGCCGAACTTGTCAACATCAATTTCAGACTTCAATTTTGCCTGATAATAACTTTTCTGCGGGGCTTAGTTTATTTTTTTGCTTTGTAACTGTTTTGGTTGATTCTTTGTTTGTGGAATTATAGTTTGTAAGTTGTAACTGAATAAATGTGTGTTCGATAATGCGATGATTTTGAATGAATTGATTTTTTAAAATTGATTTTAGTTCGAAGTATGTTGAATACAAATCCTTGCTTCAAGTTAAAATCAATTATAGAGACAAAATCAATTCCAATCTACATTACTCAAATATGTCAAAATCATTTGTATGTGTTTGTAATCACTTTTGGCTCTCCTTACTATGAAACTGAACACGCTCTAACATGTCTTTTGAATATTTATCATATTTTAGTGATTTAAAGAATTTTCATATTGCCAATATTTGGAGCAATTCGATGCTTGGAAGTTGATGTTTTATGTTGATGCTTCTGGTTCACGTGGATACGTTTTTGGAGACATTATCATATTTGTCTAGTTGTCCATTGTTTATGTTTTTAAACTTGTGTGCTTTTAAATTTTAGGCACGATCACTGTTCTTTTTTTTTTTGTTTCACATGTAGTTGTCATTGTGTTTTCTCAGGTTAAGCGGGTTCAACTTCCCCGTGCAACTGTTGGTCCAGATGAGCCACATGCTGCAAGCACAGCCTGGCCGGATGGCATTGCTGAAAAACAAGACTTAAGTGTGTCGGATTCTGAACTAGAAATGATAGAGGGGTTTTTGAGTTCTGAACTCCCATCTCACCCTAAGTTGTATCGAGGTCAACTCAAGAATGGGCTGCGCTATTTGATTCTTCCAAATAAAGTTCCACCAACAAGGCAAGTTTAATAGCTGACGATGAATTGACATTTAATAATAATACATTGACTATGAGATGGGATGTTTTCTTATGCAATAATAATGGAAATGCATGATGTTTCAATCATTTTTTTTAGAATTGAATCTAAAACTAGGGTGTGTTTTAAGGTGGACTTGTGAATTTAACTGATTTATCATCCTTGAGTTTTTTTAGTATGCCCTTTAGTGATCAAATTCAAGGGTGTGATAAAAGATATTTTGTTATCATTGTGCAAACATAGGGCATTTGCTTGCTTTGGAGGCAAATTGTTTGCATCATTCAATTCACCCTCCAGAGGCACACCTCAGTGTTATACCCTCACGCCTTCAGTGGTTGTTGATTTTGTAAGATTACGAAGCTGTGACTGATAGTTTTAAATGGTGAAATGCATGTAATATAAATCATGATTTGAAAAGTGTTATTAGTTCTTATTTGAAATATATATTTAGCATGAACCCTTTTAAAATTAATTATTACACCTTCGACCGTGTTACTTGGAGAAGATTTATTTATGAATTGATGCACTCAATGTTTTAATAGTTTTATGTTCTCTCTTTAAACATTGTTTGCTGCAATATGCCGTTTGCATGAAATCCAAAATGGGGATTGTACTTATGTATTCTGTTTCTCTAGAATCAACTTCTTACTATCTACTTGTTTCTATTATAGGTTTGAAGCACACATGGAAGTTCATGCAGGATCCATAGATGAAGAGGACGATGAGCAAGGAATTGCACATATGATTGAACATGTTGCTTTCTTAGGAAGTAAAAAACGTGAGAAGCTTTTGGGAACAGGAGCCCGTTCAAATGCTTATACGGATTTCCACCATACAGTATTTCACATCCATGCTCCTACCTCTACCAAGGTTTGAACCATTTGGTGTGCGGTTCTTTGTCTTGTGTTCAAATATTAGGTTATTAGTAGCTTTTCATTTGTAGTTTGTTACAATCTTAGGTAACACTAATTCAAATCAAGCAGATATGAACAAGGATAAATGAAGTATATTGTGTATTTCTGACAAAGAAGCAGTACATGGAAGTTATTGATGTTTTAATGAATATGATTAGTTTACATTTTGAGCAGCACAATACTTACTAACTCTGTAGATTTTTTAACTGAAGTTAAAACTAGAAATTGTCACGAATATTTCCCAATGTTCAATCAGTATCACCGAATGTGCAGCCCTTGAAACTTTTTGTGACAGTAGAAGGTAAATCTGTGTCAATGCGATGGAAAGGAATAATTATACGTTTCCCCTACTCGCAAATGTGAATAGCCATTAGTGACATTATTAGGCTAAAAAAAGAGATTCAACATGATATTCAGAGTGATAAGCCGTTAGGGACAACATTAGGCTCAATTTGTAGGAAAGAGAAACTTCTCCTGAGAAAGAAGATGAAATGGAAGAGGGTATATTTTAAAAGTCGAAATCTAATGCTCTTGTGTACTACACTTTGTGTTAGAACTTCTTCCTTAACGCGTTTAAATGGCATACTATTTCCCATTACGTATCCTGCATTTTTCTTATCTATATTTGTGTGGTGTGATTACACATAGTGATTCTTTAGGAATATGTATTTATTGAAGTGGTTGATTATTGGTGAACCTTGTCTGCCAGGATTCTGATGATCTTCTTCCATCCGTTCTGGATGCCCTGAATGAGGTACACTTTATTTCTTATCATACAACTTACTTCTATTTTGTAGAAATGCATACATTAGATTTGACGTTGTGTTTCGTCGGATCTAGGTATAATACTTTTGGTTTGACCCTACCTGAGCCATCTGTAGACGCAATTCAGGGAATAATAGGGTAAAGATGGCTATGGTACTTCTTGACTGGCATTATCTCACACCTTTTGGTTATTGATGCATGCAGATAGCGTTCCACCCAAAGTTCCTTGCATCTAGAATTGAAAAAGAACGGCGTGCTATACTCTCAGAGCTTCAAATGATGAACACAATAGAGTACCGAGTTGATTGCCAGGTGATGAGAAAAATATCTTCTGGAACCAACTTGATATTTCTTCAGAATTATTGATTCAGTATTTTTTCCTCCTATTTGATTTGCTTTTACTTTTTTGTGATTGCAGTTGTTACAACATTTGCATTCTGAAAACAAGCTGAGCAAAAGGTTTCCAATCGGGTTAGAAGATCAGATAAAGAAGTGGGATGCAGATAAAATAAGAAAATTTCACGAGCGTTGGTATTTCCCTGCAAATGCCACATTGTACATTGTGGGGGATATTGATAACATCTCAAAGACTGTTAACCAGATAGAAGTATGTCAAATATATATCTGCAAAGCATTAGTTGATCATTGTTACAGTTCTTGTGAGTCTTATAGAATAATAACTGTGGTTATGCAGGCTGTTTTTGGACAGACTGGTGTAGACAATGAGAAAGGTTCTGTAGCCTCTCCAAGTGCATTTGGTGCAATGGCCAGTTTTCTCGTTCCTAAGCTGTCTGTTGGTCTAGGTGGAAATTCTATTGAAAGATCAACCAATACAACGGACCAATCAAAAACATTTAATAAGGAACGACACGCTGTTCGTCCTCCTGTGAAGCATAATTGGTCACTTCCTGAAAGCAGTGCAAATTTGAATCCCCCACAGAT
Source organism: Cicer bijugum (assembly GCA_037974875.1). Classification (NCBI taxonomy): domain Eukaryota; kingdom Viridiplantae; phylum Streptophyta; class Magnoliopsida; order Fabales; family Fabaceae; genus Cicer; species Cicer bijugum. Next base: position 940,605 of record JBBPBT010000152.1, on the reverse strand, counting down.
ATTTCAACATGAGTTGCTTCAAAACTTTTCAATCAATATGTTCTGCAAGGTATGAAGAATTTTGGCCCTTTTATTATCTTATTCCTTTATCTTTTTTGTCAATTTAGTTTTGGAGCTGATGTCTTCCTTGCGAGGATGGTTTTATAGACCTTTTGTGTGGGGAAAAATGGGCAATGAGGACGTTGGGCATAACATATGAAAAGGAAATCTGTGATTTACTGGTTCATTGAGATCTACTGGTCTAAACTAAAATGTGTGTCTATAATCATTGGTGAAACAGCCATCCTGTCTTAACCTTTTTGGAGTTGGCTACACCATGCTGCTGTCAGGGATTGACGAGATATCCTCACTTTTGTTTCCTTTCATACTTCTTTTTTCTCACGTACCCTCTATGATAGTGTTTATGTTTCGTTCTCTCTATTAATTATCCTTCTGAAATCTTATGCAGATTCCAGTGAATAAGGTTCAAACATACAGAGATTTGCGTGTTGTCTTGATGAAAAGAATATTTTTGTCAGCTCTTCATTTTCGTATTAATACAAGATATAAGGTGAGACGGAGTCCTTTTTTCTGCTACAGTGCTACTATACTTGATCATACCTTTCGATATGTCTACTGGAAGACGTATGAACCCATTTGGCATCCATTATGCCTTTGTTGTTTATAAAATCCCCCCACCCAATGGTGCTCAAAACTTGGTAGTTTTTGTCAGTACTTTTAAAGAATAATAATTAGGAGAAAGGTGAGAAATGTAAGATAGAGAAAATGAAACTCTTATGTGAATATTGGAGACATCAATTTCAGAGATTTAGCTATATTTTTTTGTACTTATTGGAGACATCAATTTCAGTGTGCGTATGTCGTGCAGTCAAAGCTCAGATCATAGTTCAATCTCAAAGTCACTCTAAAAAACTTTAATGTTTGGTAGTTTGTATTTTACAACAATCCCTTAGCATCTTAATCTGTTACTGATGCATGAAATTTACAGAGTTCGAATCCGCCATTCACTTCAGTTGAATTGGATCATAGTGATTCTGGAAGGGAAGGATGTACTGTGACCACTCTTACCATAACTGCAGAACCAAACAATTGGCAAAATGCTATTAGAGTTGCTGTTCACGAGGTTTGTTTCCTCTGTTTGGCTTCACCCGTCTTTACAATAGTGTTTACTTTTCTTTCCCTTGCTTTTTTCAGTTGTTATTTATTTAATGCTCCACTTTGTTAATAGTTCAATTGCTGGTTTTTGCTCCTTAGTTTAACCTGGAAAGATATAAAATTACTGAATTGTAGACAACGATTTGAAAATGTTCGATGGTCATTATGATTAATTTATACTCTTAAAATTGTCCCCTGGATCCATTTGATCGGAAATGCATAGAGAAAACTAAATTGATTTAGGTTTACAATTGCTTGAACGATGTCTGACCTTTACAGAATTTAATCCATTATCATACTATCATAGTCTAATGTAAATTTGTATGATGCAGGTTCGCAGACTTAAAGAATTTGGTGTTACCCAGGGTGAATTAACTCGCTATCTAGACGCTCTTCTGAAAGATAGCGAACACCTAGCAGCCATGATTGATAATGTATCTTCTGTTGATAACTTGGATTTTATCATGGAAAGTGATGCTCTAGGACATCAAGTTATGGACCAGAGACAAGGGCATGAAAGTTTGCTTGCTGTTGCTGGGACAGTTACCCTTGATGAGGTATTTTCATTAATTGTCATTGGACATTGTGCATTTCCTTATACTTATTTAAACTCCTCCTACCTGTTTGCTGTTGCTGACTCTTATTTTACAATACCAACTTCTAGATGCAAGTCTCTGTTGGGGGTATGACTTGTATGAATTTCTGAGAAAATCAATTGGTAATCAGTATAATGTATTTGACTGGGCTAAATAATAACTAATTGATTCCTTTTCTAAGATAAGACTCATTTTCACATAAACTATAATTAAAAAATGATTACAAAAACAGAAAATGTGGGACATTTCCGACAGCTTGAGCTTATGCAAAGTGCTAGTGTGGATATATCTCTTTTCTTTAAGTTCAGAATTTTCACTACAACCATTTCAGTTATCCTTGATAAATGATTTCTGCATTCCTTGCGTGCTGGAAATTAGGTGCCGGTTTCTTTCAGTCTTTTGGTTTGTATTCTTCTTGCTCATCTTTGTCCTACTTAAAAAGCGAAAATAATAAAATATGTAGAATACCTATTAGGTCACTATCAACTGTATTGACTGTACTGTAGAGAAATTTGCAGTTGGTTGTAATATTGTTCCTTTATTATGTTAATTTTTGGTATTGTGGTTGTTTTGGGCTTCATTGTTTCTATTTTTTATTGCAAAATTAGTCAAAGTGTAATAAATGTTATATTTTATTTTAATTAGTATATCAAAGAGTTATTTCACAGAAAACTTCATTTTTATCTATTTTAAATAACTTTTGGTGCAGGTTAATTCTGTTGGTGCTGAGGTGTTAGAGTTTATAGCTGATTTTGGAAAGCCCACTGCACCCCTTCCCGCAGCAATTGTTGCATGTGTTCCCAAAAAAGTTCATATTGAAGGGGTTGGTGAAACAGAGTTCAAGATATCATCAACTGGAATTACAGATGCTATCAAAGCTGGATTGGATGAACCTATAGAGCCAGAACCTGAGGTAACTTTTTATTTAACTTAAACCCTTGTTAGTTGGTTCTAGTTTGACACTAGAAATATTGAGTTTCACCCAATGGCTGATGACTTATCCGTTGGTACTGTGTGATGAGTTTTGATTACATTTAAAAGTTATGTTGTTTCATGAGTTATAACCACAATATGAGTGGTGAATCTATTATTCATGTGCTATGATGTGAATTTGGGACATTCGTTAAATTTGTTTCATTATAATTATGTGGTGAAATTCTGTTGGTGAAAGCCAACATTATTTACGAGTTGGGTGCATCTTGATTGCTTCTGAGCTAATTGCTTAAATGCACATGCAGCTTGAGGTTCCAAAGGAACTTGTGCAATCAGCAAAGCTACAAGAGTTAAAAAACCTGCGCAAGCCAGCCTTTATTCCATTAAGTCCTGAAACAGATGCTACAAAACTTCACGACGAGGAAACTGGAATCACCCGGCGCCGCCTTGCAAATGGAATTCCTGTCAACTATAAGGTATGCAGTGTTTATATTAAGGTCTTCGTGATTGTAGTACCGTATTTTCCCTTGATCTGTCATTGTACTGCATTCAATGCTTCATGGTTCCTTTTGTTCTCGATCTCGCGTTTTAGGAATGGTGACTCCATATTCAAGGATTCCTAATTCTAGTACTATGCTGCTACTTCGTTTTGATCTTTTCTAGTTATAGTTGTAAGGAGATGGAACTTATCTTAAATTTAATTTCTATTTTCTATATTATGTTTGAACTTCCATTCACTTTCTGGTCTGATTTCATAATAGTATGAACTATGTTTTGAGATTTGCACAAAAAACTCATAACTTAAAGCTACTTAAGGAGGACAGAATTGGTTTCTATGTACTTATTGATGTGTTCTATTGTCTACAGATATCCAACAGTGAAACACAAAGTGGTGTGATGCGGTTGATTGTTGGTGGCGGACGAGCAGCTGAGAGTTCTGATTCAAGAGGATCTGTGATTGTGGGTGTTAGGACGCTTAGTGAGGGAGGTCGTGTTGGCAACTTCTCAAGGGAGCAGGTAACATTTCATACCAATTGATCTAAATATTGATATTTGGATTATTGTATGGCATCCTCATTTGTTTAGTTGCTTCTTATTATTCTTGGCATTGTGAAGCTTATTTTTTATTTGTGTATGTTTTATTGATTAAGTAATTATATAAATAATGTTTTTGCTTTTTTCCTCCAAAATACATGTTTAGTTAAAATATTGATAGAACAAGATCAACCTTGGTTAGCATCTTAGGTCTTGTCATGTTTACATTGGATGCACTTGCACATCACTTACTATGAGAACATGATTTTGTAATACAATTTTTTAGTTAATTAATTCTTTCAAACAATACAATACTAAGATGCAAGACAGAAACTTCTCATTCAAACACACCAAAATTTAAGCACTAATGACTAATGTGCTTATAATGAATGGTGTTTTGAATGTTGACATTATATTCAGATTGATAGTTTATGACAAATGTTAAAAAGGCCCTTCTTATCACAGTACATGATCACGGGTCTCATGAGTTTCCCATGATCCCATCAATGCGAAGTGTGCTCATGTCTGCTTTTGCACACAAATTGGATTATTCTTTTTATATTGTGATACATGGATGGCAAATGCACTTCATGTCGGAGAATCTGGGCATTCTTTTTACGACATAAATTCAGTTATTTAACATCTTGTGAATGCAATTGTGTCGTCTACACAGATAATTACAGTTTCTAACTACTAATCTACTCCATTTACTGAGTGTCTTGTATTTCACTCATAATACCAGGTTGAACTTTTCTGTGTAAATCACCTGATAAATTGCTCCTTAGAATCTACGGAGGAGTTCATATCTATGGAGTTCCGTTTTACTTTAAGGGATAATGGTATGCGCGCAGCCTTTCAATTGCTTCACATGGTGCTTGAGGTAAACGACTTGTCAGTTGTTACTGTTAACTCTTTTCTTATCGTTATATTTTGTATCTATAAATTCTTGGATGTCTTACATTACAACACCTGCCGATGTTAAAAATTCTTTATGTTGTTTCTGATGTGCAGCATAGTGTCTGGTTAGATGATGCTTTTGATAGAGCAAGGCAACTGTATCTGTCATATTACCGATCCATCCCCAAGAGCTTGGAACGCTCAACTGCTCACAAACTTATGGTAGCAATGTTGGATGGAGACGAGCGGTTTACTGAGCCAACACCAAATTCACTAGAAAATTTAACTTTGCAATCTGTCAAGGATGCCGTAATGAATCAATTTGTTGGAGATAACATGGAGGTCTGCTATTTTTCTATTGAATGCATAGTTCTTGACCATTATATTCGAAATCTAAAATTTATTTATGCTCTTCAGGTATCCATTGTGGGTGACTTCACTGAGGAGGACATTGAATCATGTATTCTAGATTACCTCGGCACAGCTCAGGCCACAAGAAACTTTAAAACAGAGCAAGAATTCATCCCACCATCATTTCGATCGTCTCCATCCAATTTGCTGTTTCAAGAAGTGAGAAACTAAGCATAAACTAGTAAACTACCATTTTTCAGATATATTTCTTTTTGAGTAAATTTTCTGTGCAATGTTTAGTTGCTGAGTCAGATTTGGTTTTCTTTGGACTCTTGGAATTAGTGACTCTTGAAACTGATGAATTTTTTATCACTATTATTTGATGAAGCAGTCCAATTATATATACAAGCTGTACTTAAAGAAAGGATTCCCCAAAACTTTGAGATACTTTAATACATCAGGCTTGTGACATGTGTTTATCTGATTTTCCCTTTTTTGCAGGTTTTCTTAAATGATACTGATGAGAGGGCATGTGCTTATATTGCTGGGCCAGCACCAAACCGTTGGGGTTTTACTGTTGATGGAACTGACCTGTTAGAGACAATTGATATTACACCATCAATCAGTGGTGAGCTTTGTTGATTAAATATTTTTTGAGGTCATCGTATCCTGTATCGTATTTTTTTTTTGTTAGTTGTTAAATGCTAGTAATGATTTGTGCAGATAATGGGGCAAAATATGGTGCTCTACAAACAGAAGGTGGTCCAAGAAAGAGCCTCCGTAGTCATCCTCTTTTCTTTGGTATAACAATGGGACTGCTTTCTGAAATTATAAATTCTAGGTATGTGTTTCTACTAACCTGGTATTTAGTGTGGTTTGAAAATTTTAGACACCATGCTTGCCTCCCGGCTAATTTTAGGCATCATGATCATCTTGGTTTTTAAATGGGATATCCCCCTACTTTGGGGCGGAAATTTTAAAAAGATATAGAAACCTTCTCCTATTATCCTGAATATAAGAATGTTGTTATTAAAAATATTTGAACGAGAGAAATCTCCAACTAGTCTTAAATCTTTATTACATGTTTTCTGCACAGGCTCTTCACAACAGTCAGAGATTCCCTGGGGTTGACATACGACGTGTCATTCGAATTAAACTTGTTTGATAGGCTTAAACTAGGGTGGTATGTGATCTCCGTAACATCAACTCCAAGCAAGGTGTGGGCCCATTCTTATAACATTCACTTCATTTTTGCTGTCAATATTCTTCTATCTACATGATTCAAGTCTAATTGATTGCAGGTGCACAAAGCTGTTGATGCATGCAAGAATGTTCTTAGAGGTGTGCATAGCAACAGGATAACAGACAGGGAATTGGACAGGGTTAGTGGCTGAATATCCTTTTGTTTTTACATTACAATTTTCCGTTATGGTGTTTTTTTGAAATATTTTTTTCTGCTAAACATGCATTATAATTATAAATTTTCAAATTTGATTAATTTTTTTTTCTCTAGACATAAACTTGACCCTTCAGCTTTCTTTCCATTTCTCTTTGATTAAATTATAAAAGAGTAATTAAGGCTGCGTTTAGTTTGTGAAAACATTTCATGTTTTCATTTTCAAAAAATGTGCCAATTTTATTTTGAGAGAGAGAGTCTTGAAGTGAACCATTGTCATGAAAAGAAGATAAAATGTCAATTAATGAAGGTGCATTTTCAGAAATAACAAAGTAAATGGATCCTAACTTTCTGGTAAAAAACATGCACTTGGCAGTTGGCGCCCTCATTCTACTTCTTAACATGTTCTTTTATGACTTGGAAGTTTTGATAATTTCTTTTGGTGCTTTTCTCTAATGTAGGCTAAACGGACCCTTCTTATGAGACATGAAGCTGAAATTAAGTCAAATGCATACTGGTTGGGATTGCTAGCTCACTTACAAGCATCTTCTGTTCCAAGGAAGGTGAGATAAAAATGTCTGAATCTTGACATTCAATCAGTATATTCAGATTTTTATTGCCAACTAAACTTGGTTTAAGTTTTCCTGTCCTGCCAAAGTCTCAAAATTTCTGTTAAGATTTTATGTTGTCACATGATTCTAAGCTACTGCATTGTTGTGATGTTATTCTGGGATCCAGGACATATCATGTATCAAAGACCTCACTTTTCTATATGAAGATGCTACCGTTGAGGATATATACCTTGCATATGAACAATTGAAAGTGGACGAGGATTCTCTGTATTCATGCATTGGGGTTGCTGGTGCTCAGACTGCGCAAGATATAGCAGGTGTGCATTCTTGAAATGGTTAATTTTGGATTTTGCTTTGTTAATTTCTTGGATGTCCATACGCATCACAGCTAACGAACTCAAAACATGCTAAATCTTTTCCAAATGTGAGTAGCTTTGACAATCACTCCTTCAATTCCCGTGTTTGAGCATTAAGAAACTTCTTTTAAAGAAAAAAAAGCATTTTGGTGTATAAGTTTGCTTTCGAGAACATTTATGCATAGCTCTCTGTACCATATCATTTTGTAAGGAAACCATATACCTCGTTAGAACTAGAACAAATAGTGTAGTTGTGATTACTTGAGTAATTTTACAATCTTTTACACTTATAATGCAGCTCCTTTAGAAGAGGAAGAAGCTGATGGTGGTTATCCAGGTATTCTTCCTGTGGGACGAGGTTTATCTACAATGACACGGCCTACTACCTAATGTTTTGGATGACTCTTGCTCTGATTTGCTTTAAGACCTGGAGGTTAGTATATTATTATAGTTACACTTATTTTCAATAGTGGTCCATTTATGGCCTGCTGAAGATATCATCCATATGATCTGTTTTATTAATTTCTGATAGTTTGTTTCCTTTTATCTACTTTGATTGGGGCGTATTTCTCTTAGCTCTGTATTTGTCATTGTCTGACCGGATACTACTTTTTTCACCAAATATGTCTTCTTTTGGCAACGAGGGTTAAATCAATTTTTTATGCATTGCTACAGGAGCTATGTCTTGAAGTTTAGTTACAGGTTCAAATCTTTGGCAGCATATGTATTACAAGATGCTGCTGGATTCATTTTACATTCAAACAAGTCAAACATCCAAGATGTTCGATCAACTTAAGAAGTGGTTTTTGGCTTGTGATTAATTTCCTTGATGTCTTTTATGTTTAGTTGAACAACTAGTAAATTGTTATTGCTGCTTATACTTTTTTAGGAATATTAGAATTAGAATAAAGAAAATATAGAATACACTAAAGATGTATAGGTGCCATTTTTTAATGTTGGCCATTTTGTTTTGGAGGAAAACTCCTATCATCTCTCTTTGCGTTGGAAATCAACCAGGTTACTTAAATTGTAAATCACTGTTTCTGCGTTTGTAAAATTAGTCTTTTCTACAAATTACTGTCACCTTCTAAATGGGGAACTTCTATCACCATTTCCTTATTTTTTTTTCCAGTGTGAAAACTAACGACAGGATGAATTAGCCATGACATTAGACTCTGAAAATGTTTTTAAACTAAATTTTTTGTAAACAATTATTTTAAAGAATTCTTGAGATGTTTATTTTTCATAAAAGTAGGATTTTAATTTTTAATTTTTATTTTTAACATTCTGTTTTTCATTTCAAGTTTAAACAAAAGGTCTTACTATAATTTGAGGGCTTTTAGTAGATATAAATGCTTTGCGTAATTTCACTTGATGCTGATGATTATTATGACTGCTAATGTGTTGACGCCTCGAGCTTAATCCTCTAAGCTTGCCTTTTAAAATGGAAACTGGTTGGTATGTTCCATATAAGGAATTTTTCATGTCTTTCTCCCAAAAAAACATACAGGGGATATAAATTGTCAATCTATTATAAACCCTATAAGGAGTTATTATTGAGATCGTGTTACTTTCCTTTGTCACCTTAACTGATATGCTGGCAGGCATCTATCCTAGTTTTCGTAATTAATTAAAAAAGTTGAGATTTTTAATAATATGTTGAGATTCACTATTTAATTTCTTCATCATGTCTTAATGTTTCATAAGGTCTAAATAACTTGTGTTAGTAACTAAACTCACTTAGGTAAAGGTAGAAACCAAAGATCACCAGCTATTACGAAAAATGCCATGTTCGTTAAAAGAATGTATAAACAACAATTAATCGAAGAAATCATTTAAATTGTGACGTCAGCTTTTGGCAACTGTTACATTTTTTTTCCTAATCGGTCTCTTAAGTCAAAAGATACGGATATTAATCATATCACTAAGTTAATATTTCTTTTGAGGTTAAAACAATATTTGAATTTTTTTTAATGTATCAACGTGGCACATAAAACACTACCCAAAGTCGTCTTGCATCGTACGTTTTCCCAACTAACCTTACAACTTTGGTAATTCTTCTAATTACGTTAATCTTTCCTTTTACCAACTCATTTTGATAATAGCTAAAAGCTAGATTGATTCCACTTTCTAAACCATATTTTTATGGAGTAATAAGTTGAACAACTTTTAGTTTGAGAACAGACCACTAGTTTAATTTAACGAAATTAATCTATTTGTGGCAAAATTAACATGTACCATGTTAGCATAATAATACTAAGCTTCTAATTAACTATTCAAGGAAATATAGTAAATAAGCAACAAGGTAGATCTCTGTGAAAATCTTATTTATAGAGTAAATATTATAAAAATGTTCGGTCTTCGAGTTTTCTTTGATTCTAGTGAGTCTCAGAGACCCTGCTCACATAATTTTTTTTTAAGGTAGATCTCGATGTCGTTGTTGGCAATATATTCCATCTACACGAAATTGTTAGAAGAGAAGGGTATGAGTAGTCCAAGAAAATGAGTTGAATATGAAAAGTAATATAAGCAATTATGAAAGTGGCTTGTAGATATGGATAATGAGGTAATGTTGGTAGAAAAACCTTACAACCGGGAAGGTCTACTATCTCTTTAACCCCCAAATTGACTATTGTATGATAGTGACTACTTCTCATGGTTACTAAACAAACAAACAAACATACACGCAATGTGTCTAGAAGGAAATGTGTAGTATTCTTCGGAACAGCTAAAGAAATTAAGTGCTTCAAACTTCTCCCTCTCTCTCTCTCACTTTTATCGTGCTCAAAGAAAAAACTAATGTTGTGTTGGCAATTGCTTGGGCAAGAAAGTAATAACGTATGATCTAGGATGAATTTCTGTTGTTTGAAAATTATTTTAAAAATTTTTAGTAAAAGTTTTGGGTCCTATTCATTCTTAAGATTGAGATGACATGCAAAAATAATCAACGTTGTTAAAGAAGCAAAAGATATTTTAATTTTGATGATTAATAAATTTGATAGGTGACGTGGTAATTTTATTAAAACTCTAAAGTATAACTTCCGCTACAATTTTTAGTAAAGTACCGTAGTTGAGAGATTCTCCCTGCAAATTAAATAATTATCGTTTCTAAAAAGTCACATAAAAGCTAAATCAATTATTTTTAATTGATTTAAATATAATTTTAATCATATACAAATGCAAAGTTTTGTTTTTAGTCTCCAAAATATTATCTTTGAAAAAATTTTGTCACCACTTTTAGTCTCTGATGTTAAATTGAGTTATAATATTTATGTTACAAACTAAAAGTTGTGAGATAACAATTTTTGGACGACTAATATTTGAATAAAATATTTACAGGACTAAAAACGAAACTTTGTATATTTGTAAACAACAAAAAGAAACATAACCCTTCATTTTATGGATAATGCACCTCATATGTTTCAACACTAATCCAATATATTAGGACGAATTCTAAAATAAATTTAAAATTCTCTAATATATATATTAATATATTAAAATTAAAAAAATTAATATATTAAAATTAAAATCTTAATGTATCATTTGATGAAGTCGTTGCAATATTTGAGTTGAATGCATTTGTTAGTCATAAAATCAATGCATTCGTTAAGTTATCAAGGATTACAAACGCTTTCAAGAGTTGTTTTTCTTCACCAATTGGTATGAGTTTCTCTATAAATAAAGACACTTTAGATGCATAAATGACAACACAAATTTCATGTTACATGAGTCAAATTTCTATCAAAAATATTTCTTAGTCATTTCTTTATTTCTCTAGTGCGCGAGAGTAAATGAATGAACTTTATTATGTAAACTATTATTAACCAATACGTTTGATGTGAATGTGCAATTCAATTCGACGATTCCAAAGTATCATAAAAGGGGTTCGTCGGTTAACATGTTTGCATCTGATATACATAGATTGGTGGAGACAAATAAATCGAAACTAACATTTAATGTGATATACACACTTTAAAATTTATTTGTGCAACATCGTCAATTTAATTATTTTCTTATTAAAAATTTACAGCATACCCCAAATATAATATACTCATTTGCGAAAATTCAATCCATAGAGTCCAATGGCCTAAAAGAAACTAATTAAAAAAAAGTTTTGAGACTTAAAGTAGTAATTCAGCCAACTAAGAAAGAACAATAGAAATGTTAGCCTTTGAATTATATTAGTTGAGTATAAACTTAACAAAAATAAGTAATATGTGGAATAAAGAAGTAAATAAATAAAATGAGGATTTAGCAAAGACTAAGCATAAGTTTGGATGCGCTGCATGACCAACTGGCCAATATATACTTGAATATCTTCTAAGCCTAAACACTATTTACACTACTCTTCATTTGTCATCCTTGGAATAAAATCCAACACAATGACTTATCAATTAACATCTTCGTCAATCTTTACTTTATATATATATATATATATATATATATATATATATATATATATATATATTATGTTCAATTTTATTTGGCTGCTTAACTATCTATTTATAATAACTCTTTCCACATGATTTGGTAAACATTGACGAAGACTTTTTTGTAATAATATTATATAGATATATTTATACATACATCTAATTAAATCATGTCAAATAAATATTTTTAATGATATTTTAGGAACTAACTTAAAAAATTAGCATCATAGAGTAATTTGATTAGATGTATATTTAAAAAAGTTTTATAAAATATATACAAATTAAATTGTATATATAAAAAAGATATGATATACATTATATATTATATATATATAGAGACAACCAGTGATATTTGATTCATATACACATTTTATTTATTAAGAGTTTAATAGACATAAATTAACAATATAAAACATTGGTCAATTAGTGAGAAACTAACATTTGTTTATGTCACGTACACCACCAATTTCAAAAGAGTCAAATAAAAAAAGAAAATATAGCAAATGAAAATTAAAGAATATATATATATATTATCTGTTTTTTATGGTGCATTGTTGATTCTATTTCTCTTTGTATACTAATAAAATGAGTAGAAGTATACATACATCATTTCATTAGAGTGTGTTTTTGTCCTTTTAGGTCGTTAACTACTTACTAGTATCTATATGACTTTGAATATAAAATTTACAGGACAAACTTGGAATTTCCCATAACAACATGACATGTATATATATATATAAGTCATAAAGAAATTAAGAGAAAACATTACCACTTCATAGTATAGTTCAAGGTTTGGATTCTTCTTCTTATAATTGATATCTTCCAATTTTTGTCATGCATGCAATCTATACTAACTATATAGTATACTATATTTTTGTTGTAATTAAATCCATGCAGTAATGATGAGAACACCAATTAGTATTAATGATGAAAGTGGTTTGAAGAAAGGTCCATGGAGTCCAGAAGAAGATAAAATATTAGTGGATCATATTCAGAAACATGGTCATGGAAGTTGGAGAGCTCTTCCAAGGCTAGCAGGATTGAACAGATGTGGAAAGAGTTGCAGATTAAGATGGACTAATTATCTAAGGCCTGATATTAGAAGAGGAAAATTTTCTGATCAAGAAGAACATCTCATCATCAATTTACATGCACTTCTTGGAAATAAGTAAGTAAGCTTTAAACAATGCTAATTCATTATAATCAATTAAAAACTTTTGATTATATTATTATTTTATATAAATTAATTTTATATTTTTTTAGCAGTACTCTTTTTATAATAAGGATAATTTTGTAAAATTACTATTTTTTTTCATTCAAATCATTTTTCTCAATATGTATAAAAAAATGGTTGATTTTATTTGTGTTGAAGGTGGGCAGCTATAGCAACACATCTTCCAGGAAGGACTGATAATGAAATAAAGAATTTTTGGAACACACATTTGAAGAAAAAGCTAATGCAAATGGGTTTAGATCCAGTGACACACAGGCCAAGAACAGATCACCTAGACCTTCTTAACAATCTACAACAGATAATATTGAATGCTGCAAATATTGTCACAAATTGTGACATAAATAATAATAATAATAATGCTCTAATTAGGCTACAACAACTCATGACTCTTTCCTCAAACTCATCACAAAGTTTGATAAATGATGTTTTTGGAATTAATAATAATAATAATAATATTCACTCCAATAATTACCTACAAAACTTTTATAATGGTTCCAATATTGGTTTTTCTTCTTCTCAAATAATTGAGCCTAATTTGCAAAACTTTGAAGACCCTCTTCAGCAATTAGTACCACAAGCATGTAGGTATCAAGAGTACTTGAATGGAGATTTTACAAATGTTGCTGCCTCAACAATATCATCAAGTTTGCTTCCAAATTTGGTTTCGGTTTCGCATCGATGTGATTCGCCGATTAAGGTAGGAGAAGATAACATGATGAAAAATGCAAAAGAATGTTGCAGTCCTTCTTCTACCACCTTAGAAACTTGGGGAGATTTCATGAATGAGGATGCAAATGATGCTTATTGGAAAGATTTCATTGAGTAAGTATTTATGTGCATGCCATTTTCTAACTCCCCTCTTCAACTTCTTATTGTCCTTAATTAGTTTTAGTTTTATTATGTATAAGTGTCAAATTTTATGAAACATCGCAACACTATTAAATTAAGATGAATAAATTTAATATTTGTTAATCTAATAGTTTACGGTCAGCTGCACTATAAAGTTGACTGCAAAATAAGATATATATATATATATATATGATTGGATGATTGTATAATTTTTCTATGATAATAATGCATAATTATTGATCTCTTTATATAATTTTTTATGTTTATAATTATTGATCTCTATATATTGTTTGAAGCATGGCACACTCATTTTTCTCTTTTTATTTATTTTTAGACAACATGCTAGCCAACCATAGCCAACATCTCATGAAAGATCACAGCATTTTGTCAGCAATAACTATTGGGATTTCATGTCATTTTATAAGGATCAACGCATTGTTCAAATTGGTGTAATCGGTTGGTTCATATATATCTATGATGTACTATTTGTCTCTTAATGATACACTTTGGAGATTGTAATTAATACCACAGGTTACACTTGATCATGTTAATATTTCCTTAATAATGCACTTTTTAAATTTGTATTAGTTTTAAGTGTGAATGGTTAGAATTATGCCATGGTGAAGAAGATTCTTACAATCTATGTCATATATTTTTTCCACATAAATTAAACACCTTTGAATTGAGCATATAATAGGCAAAAAGGAAGCTAATATTATAAAGGATGGTTAGTTGTGTGGAGACTTAAGAAGTGAAAATACATAGAATAGGACCATGAAAATTAAAAAACAAAACTCAAGTCTTCTAAAACATATTGTCCTAGAACCATTTGTTTATGCTAAAGGTGAAGTTAGTATGATATTTCTTCTATAACTTGTTGATCTTAGCTACCTTTTGATTAAAAAGTCAAAAGTTTCTGTTATTTGTTAGGTACGACTATATATATATATATATTGATTTTGACCCAATAAACAAGGCAAAAAAAACATTTCAATATTCGTATTGATTCTTCAATTGTTCCACACTTTGGTTCTAACATGCAAGATAACTATTCATTAATAAATAATGTCAATAATTAGTCATCATCAAATAAAGTTTTAAATAACAATTATGATGGTTGTGATGGTTTCAGCAGTTATTGATATTGCGATATAAATTGCAGTAATCGATATGTAAATTAGTCACAACATTGCATAAACTTTATTGAGAGATGAGATAAAGTAATAATTAGAGGTTAGGCTATTTTAGATTTATTCCAAAATAATATTTTTTTTAATGATTTTGAATTGTGTTTTGTGTTTAGTTCGTAGTTTAAAACTTTTTCCCTGCCCAAAGATGTGTTCTGTGGGAGTGAAACCGTAAATCTCCCTACTAACTCAAAATTGCTTAACCAACTAAATCACACTCATTGACTCAAGTAACACTACTTTGAAATTGAATTTGAACTAATTCATAAATAAATTGGCAGCTCTAATTATGATAATACATCTCATCATTAAAATACCGTATTTTTAATCAGATGTGCGTAATATTATATTTATTCTAATAAATTAGTTATTATTTGTGTGGTAAAATGAGTTTCACACAAAAAAAAAACCTATAGGTACACAATATTTTAATGTGGCAAAATTTCTCCCACATATATTAGAAAATAAAAAATATTTTCACAAAATAAACAATTGTTTTTAATCTTAGTAACAGACTATCTATATGCTTTTGTTGATCCTTAGCATTGTAGGAAGGAAGTAATTTTCATTCTGGCAAGTGAAAGCTATTGATAGAATGATCCCCAACAAAATTATACATATATAGCAATAGTCACCACCTTCATAAAAATAGCGACCTTGAATGTTGCCACAAGAGTTATTATCAGTTATCACTACCTTTTAATCTTCCAGCAAGAATTATTGCTGATTTCTTGAGAAGCTGAATTCCTCATTAATCATAAGAGAATCACCAATTTATCACATTAATCATTTTTGAGTCACCATAGAATTTGAAAAGGGTACACTCATTCTGTGTCTGTATATGGGACTAAACCTTAACCAACCTCAGATCATGAGAATAAAACTGTTAATTATATTGATATGTACATGATACAAGCACGAAATAGTATTTTGTATGTCAAGAAAACCGGTACTTCACTGTTATTGATACTTCAGTTTTGGGCAACTTTATGCGCTAAGATGCATAGAGCACACTGAAGAGAGTTTAAACTTTTTGATCTTGGAAGGATTTTCGACCTGAAAGATTATCTCAGTATTTGATCTTACGGTGACTTCCATCCACTCTGGTGATGATGCTCCCTCAGTTCTATAGTCACGCAAAGTGTATAAAACTTGAAGGGTAGAAGGAGCTGCAACAAATCCCATGTTAGTTTAAGAAACAAACATACTTCAATCAGAAACAATAAATTATCAGTTGAAAATATAATTTTAGAGAAAAGACGCACAGGTAATTAGTGTATTGAATATCAACTTGTTCATAAAGCTAATGTGGAATGTTCTGATTGTTCAGAGACTCAATTGGATGAGATAAGGCTTGAAAATGTAGTCATAAGTGGTGAGTAGTCTTCACCTAACAAGTCACTATTGTAGAGGTTGAGTTAGACTAGACTCAACCCAAATTCTGAGATGGTATCAGGGTTTATCCAAAATTCATTGGGTTACCTATTATAGTTCATCGCTAGCCTATGGACAAATAGGTCACAGTCTAGATGTCCAGTCCAAAGCATGAGGTGCGTGTGTTAAGAGTCCCACATAGGATAAGATAAAACATGATAAATGTGTTTATAAGTGATGGATAGTCCTCGTCTTACAAACCAATTTTGTAAGGGTTGAGTTAGGTCAAACCCAGATTATTAGAATCTAGTCTCATCTGTTATATAACTTAAAGAAGGATATTACTATTAGTATTTTTTGGTGAAAGAGGATATAATTGCATCCAAATACAATTGGAATACAAAGCATAATTTACTCTGAGAAGATTACCTAGTCCAAACATGCTTGTCTTTTGGATTATCATGTGACCAACTTTTGATCTTTTGATTTTTCTTAAAGAATCAATATCGTCCTCCTTGCCCTTAAATTCCAGGAACTCCCCCAATACATACTTGTTGCCTTTCAGTTCCAACCTGCAAGCCAAACAATCTGTTTTGTGAGTAAAAAAACCTAAAATTGGGCGGTATTCAATAATGCCAACATTGCTGAGAGTACACTAATCTGAAGACAAGCACATTTGCATTGTAATCCCCTTTAATCAACAAATTGAAGAAAAAGAAAATCTGATTTGATTCAAATAGTTCAGAAATTGATTGATAAATTACTCCCCTAAGCATAAGTATTGTCACGGCACCATTAACAGCATCCAAATTCAATTACAGGAAAGTTTACCAAAAGAATATAACATAAGAAATATAACAAGTGAATCATTGAGTACAAATGGTAAATAACCTATCCCATATTGGAGCTGTGCTAAGGACAAATTCAAGATTCTGATCACTAGATTCTTGTGTATCCTTTTTGCCAGAAAGAAATGCACTCTTTACCCAACTAGATAACACACGCTTTGTTCCTGGCTTCAGTTGCACCAATTGCTCATGGGTAATAACTTCAGATGGAAAATCACTAGCAGGAATGGTACTGCAAATACAACGAGAAGAACTTTAACATATATAAAATATCTAACAAAACCAAGTGAATAAATTACTCAGCTTGCTTATGACTGGGTAAACCAGATAGGTTGATACATTTTTTCTATCATAACTACTGTTTGTCGATGGATTAAACTGATGTTTACAATTTCAACTTATTCACAACACAAGTCACACTACAAATTATTAATTTCTTGCAAAAAACTACTTAAAATAGAATGCACGAAACATGTGAATAGGAAGAATAATTATTAGAAGTCAATATATGATGCTAAATTTGGCAAATTATTAATTATGAAGTCTTTAATAACAAAAAATAAAACTGTGTAACTATTGGCAAATGACGAATCAAAAGAGAGTATAGTATCTTCTAAAGAAATCGACAATATTTACAGCAAGTACTATATTTTCAGGAGATTCAAAATCATACCATAATTTAGGATTTGGAAGTATAACTTTACAAGTTAAATATCCTTTAGGTAGAACAACTCCTCTTTGTTCAAGATAGGATTCAAGGATAGAAGCTTGCTTTCTTACTTCTTCCACCTGTAAAAAGTTGAGAAAACGACTAATGAAAGAAGTTACTAATTTGGCGATCTACAAATGTTCTTCCACACCTAATAATTCCTCAATAACAAAATATGATCAGAACGAAATCCAAATCACTGTTCATATTATTAAATAAACATCTGAAAGTAGTTTCTAATATATAATTTATGCCATCTTACAAAACAACATGGTGGCAATAAAGCTGCTATTTATAAGAACAAAAACCCTCATTCAAATCAAGTGGTTCCTTACAGGATCAGTATAGCGCTCAACTTTATGTTTGCCTGGCTTTTCACAGACCCAACTACCATCACCATGAACTGTCAAAATACCTGAGAAGTTCTTCACAGACATCACTAGTAGCTCTCTGCAATATTAAAGTAAAATTTAAAAAAAAATAAAAAATTAAACCCACACATTTGATTATTATTAATTAACTAGCAAATAGGCAAGTAAATGACAATACCCTTTTCTCCATTTAACCAAACAAATCAAATAAAACTATAAGACAAACAAACATGGATGTTACATCAATGTGTTCAAGTTCAAGTTCAAGTTCAATGTTAATGTAGTAACTCTTTAATCTCCACTACATTATGAATAAGTAAAACATGAAAACATGAACAAATAATAGTTGCAAAAATTGAATTGAAGAAAAATACCGTTTAGTGACAAGAACAAGATCAATAGTCTGTGGTGAAGCAGAATCAGCATCGGGAATTCGAAGACCCGCAAAAACCTTTCCTCCATAAACCTTTTCAAGTCTGCATAAAAAATAAAAAATCCAAACTTTACAAAATTGATCATGCAACTCAACACTAATAAAATTGAAAATAAATAGCACAAGTTGAATATTGAAGCTAAGAATTGAAGGGGAATTGGGTTAAATTAAAAGCTGATATAAAAAATAAAAAATAAAAACCTATCGGCGACGGCGAAAAGAGCGGTGGAATCAGAGGATTCAATGTCCAAAACGTCGTCGTCGTAAAAGAAAAATTTAAACAATTTGTAAATAATCAAACCACCGATAATCGCAGGCCACATCTTTGTTCTTCAATGAGTGAAATGAAATGCAAATGAAAAATGAAAAATGAAATGAAATGCAAATGAGTATGAAAAAGAAGAAAGAGGGTATACTTTGTAATTCTTTACTTCACTATTAAGGCTTTTGGTTTTTCAATTAATGTTTTCAAGGCTCACACTATTAATCACTCAATAGGTTTGTATTAGTCAAAAAACATATTTTCATATATTTTTTTTCTTTCTTTTAATAATTATTCCTACTAAATAATATCTCTCTTTAAAAATTATTTAATGAAATCATTTCCTTACTTCTTATAAGAGAATAAAAAATAGATGTCTTTTTACACTAATGTCATTGAATATAAACAAATATAATTATCAATTATCTCCTTTAACTATCTTTTCCATTTTAAACTCATGCATCATCTCCTAAACTTAAATTTATTCTATCAAAAAATATTTATAGTAGTCGAAGTCATCTTTAAAAAAATGAAATTGAACAGTTTGCATGATTGAGGAATAGAAAAAAAATTATTATTTTGTTTAATATAATAAATTAAGAATATGTGTGTTACAAATTAGTCAAAAACGATGTCTATTACATAAAGAAGAAATTTCGTGATTATTGGTCGTTTACTTTATAATAGAAAGAAGAAAATGTTTAAAGCGAAATAAAATAAAACAATGTTATATAATATTTGATCTCAAATTAAAAATAAAACTGACTAATCTAGAAGTCTTTATAACGTTCTATTAGGGATGAGAATTAGACACAGACCTAATGGGTACTCGAAAAAAAATCAAGAGTAAAAAACTCGCATAATGGGTATGGATACAGGGATGGGAAATTAACCACAAAATTAAGCGGGTACGAGTACTATAGTACCCACCTCGCACCCGCACTTATATAAATATAATATTTAGTTTAATTAATTGTTTTCCTTTATATTTTAATATCTATTAATATTATTGAACTATTACAATATTTTTAATCAAATAAAAAAATAAACGTTTGCAAACTTTTTAAGAATTTGATTATGATGAATAGTTAATAATTGTGACTTTATAACTAAGAGTTATATCTTATTAATCGTGTCTTTATAATTATACTTGAAACTTCATAAAATATTATTATGGATATTTGAATGTGTATTGTAACGAGTGTTCATTTGAAATGTTTTGAGTTTGAAAATATTTTGGTTTATAATACTTTATGATTGAATTTATGATACTGGGATAACTTTTGAATTTAATCACAAAATAATATTTATTATTGATCTATTTTAGTTAAAGTGTCAAGTAATAAATATGGGTATGGACACTTAGTTAACCAGAGGGTAAATGTACAAGTATTAAAGTTGATACCCAAGAAGATACGGACACGGGTATGGATATTTTTTTTAAATGCGGGTATGAGGACGAGTATTATTATTATTATTACCAAAAATTAAAATAACACGATACAATAGTAACTATCAGCAACAATTTTCTCAACTCTTAATAAAGGAAAATATAAAAATAAAATAAAATGTCTCTATATTACACATATCACCTACCACTTATCAATTATCATATATCCTCTACCACTAGCATATTCTCTATATCCCCTATCCTAACTCCCTTTATCTCCTAAATCCCCTAACTCCCTTTATCCTCTATCCCTTATCTCTTATCCCTTATCCCTTATTCTCTATATCCCCAAACACCTAACATTTATCCCATATCTCTATCCCATATCTCCTCTCTCGTATCCCCTATATCATATCGCCTATCCTCTATATCCCCTATCACATATCCTCTATCTCTTATCCCCTATCCCCCTATCCCCTATCCCCTATCCCTTATCCCCTATCCCCTATCTCCTATCCCCTATCCCCTATCCCCTATCCCCTATCCCCTATCCCCTATCCCCTATCCCCTATCCCCTATCACCTATCATCTATCACCTATATCCCCTATATCTCCTATATCCCTTATCCCCCATCCCTTACCACCTATCACCAATCCCTTATCCCATTTCACCTATCACCTATCTCTTGTCCCCTATCACCTATCACTTATCACCTACCAGGTACCACTTATCAATTATCACATATCCCCTACCACCTACCACTAGCATATCCCCTATATCCCATATCCCCATATATCTCCTATATCCCATATATCCCCTATCATCTATCCTCTATCATTTATCCCTTATCCCCTATCTCCAATATCATATCCCTTATCCCCTATATCCTTTATTCTTTATCCTCTATCCTCTATCATTTATCCCCTATTCCCTATATCCCCCTTATCCTCTATAACCCATATCCCCTATCCTTTGTATCATATATCCCCTATATCCTCTATCTCATATCCCCTATAACCCCTATCCCCTATATCCCCTATCTCTTACCACCTATCACATGTCCCTTATCCTCTATCCCCTTTCATTTATCACTTATCACCTATCAGGCTACCACATATCAATTATCACATATCCCCTACCACCTACCACTAGCATATCCCCTATATCCCATATCCCCCTATATCCCATATATCCCCTATATTCCTTATATCCCCTATCCCCTATGCCCTATCCTTTATCATTTATCCCCTATATCCTTTATTCCTTATCTTCTATCCCCTATCCCTTATCACCTATCCTCTATATCCTCTATCCCCTATCCCCTTTATTCTTTATCCACTATCCCCTATCCCTTATCCCCTATAACTCATATCCCTTATCCTTTGTATCCTATATCTCCTATAACCCCTATCCCCTATATCTCCTATCCCCTATCCCTTATAACCTTTATTCCTTATCCCCTATCCATTATCCCTTATCCCCTATACCCCTATCCCCTATAACTCATATCCCCTATATCCCTTATCCTTTGTATCCTATATCCTTTATTCCTTATCCTCTATCCCCCTTATCCCCTTATCCCCTATCCCCCTATCCCCCTTATCCCCTATAACCCATATCCCCTATCCTTTGTATCATATATCTCGTATCCCCTATAACCCCTATCCCCTATCCCCTATCCCCTATCCCCTAACCCCTATCCCCTATCCCCTATCCCCTATCATATATCCCTTATCCCCTATCCCTTGTCCCCTATCAGCTATCACTTATCTCCTATCTCCTATGAGCTATCACTTATCAACTACCAATTTTCAATTGGCTATCACTTATCATTTACTAGCTACCACTTATCAATTATCCCCTCTCACCTATCACCTATCACTAGGGATGACAATTAGACTCATACCCAATGGGTACCCGCAAAAAAAACTCATAATAAGTAGTGTAAAAACCCGCATAATGAGTATGGGCACGGGGATGGGTGATTACCCGCAAAATTAAGCGGGTATGGATGCTGGTACGGGTACTATAATACCCACCCCGCCCCGCACCCGCACTTATATAAATAAATTATTTATTTATTTATTATATTAATGTTTAGTTTAATTAATTGTTTTCCTTTATGTTTTAATATCTATTAATATCATTTGACCATTACAATACCTATAATCAAATCAAAAGATAAACGTTTGCAAATTTTTTAAGAATTTGATTATGACGAATAGTTAATAATTGTGACTTTATAACTAAGAGTTATATTTTATTAATCATGTCTTTATAATTATATTTGCAACTTCTTATCAATTGTTTTTACTGATCTCAAATAATATTGTCGTAAGACTTGAAACTTCATAAAATATTATTATGGATATTTGAATGTGTATTGTAACGAGTGTTTATTTGAAATGTTCTGAGTTTGAAAATATTTTGGTTTATAATACTTTGTGATTGAATTTATGATATTTGGATAACTTTTGAATTTAATTACAAAATAATATTTATTGATCGATCTATTTTAGTTAAAGTGTGGATAATGGGTATGGTTACGGACACTTAAGTACCAAGAGGGTAAGGGTACGGGTATTAAAGTTGATACCCAATAGGGTACGGGCACGGGTATTGATATTTTTTAAACTGCGGGTATGAGGACGGGTACTATAGTACCCTACCCATTGCCATCCCTACGTTCTCTAAAAAAAAATAAAAAAAAGAATTGATCAAATAATCTAGAAGCTAAATGTGTGCAAAAATGAAGAAATCTAGATTTAAATTCAAGAAAATTTTACTTTATATCCCAATTATTTACTCCTACTCCAAATTTGAGTAAAATTTTAATTTTAATATTTTTTATAAAAACAAAAATATATAATTTTATATTTTTTTTATAAATATTTTGTGTTACAAAAATAGATTTTAAAGTTTTCTTTGGAAACATTTGTGGTTTGAAAAAAAAAATAAAAAATTTCAGAAGACATTTTTATTCTATAAAAAAAATATAAATTTTTTTTGATATATAATTGTATTTCAAAAAATCTAATAAATTTTTTTAATATATAAAGTTTAAATTTTCTAAAATAAATTTGTGTATCGAAAAATTTAAAAAAAAAAATTTGTACCCAAAGTTATTTTTTTT
>JBBPBT010000152.1:885136-911865 GCA_037974875.1 Cicer bijugum | reverse complement strand
AAAAAAAACACAAAAGCACAAAATTTAATCAGATAAAGAAAAAAAAAGGATTATACATAAAGTTGAAAAATTCAAACAAAAAAAAGAATCATGAACTAGCAGATCAAACCTATTAATAAGAAAATCTAACAATAATAATAAAACCCATATAGAAAATAAAATAAAAAGGAGAGAATGTGATGAAGTTGATGAAACCCAAATCAGATCTTAAAGCAATAAACACACATAGAAACATAAAAAGCTTGAAACTTTGACAAACCTGGATTTAGAAGCCATGATGAAGGAAGAGGGGGTGCTAAAAGTAACAAAAAAGAAGAAGGTGTGTTACTCAAACTGTCAGTTACAGAATAGTGAATGACATAGTTCCAACATTGTCAGAAACAACAAATTTGGGATCACACTAAGATAACAAGAACTAAAAAAATTGTTTTTTTTTTTTTTTTGTATTTTAATGGAAAATCATTAGAAGAAGAAGATTTCAGAGGAATTTACAGAGAACATAAAAACCAAAATGAAATAAGTTAGAGTTGGTTTTCATGTCTCCAGAGTGGCCACACAAAAACCCACTTTCTCTCTCTTAAATGTTGTTTTTGTTTCTCTCTCTTACTATGCACCCATTTTCTTGCTTCACATTCTCAACAAGTACAAGTAGTAGTGTATATCTTCAGGTGGAGAATGTGAATTTACAAAAGTAACCCTTCTATTTTCTTCTATCTGTCAAAGCCAAAGGCATGTGTATGTATGTATCTATTACTTTTTCAAAGCCAAAAGACTTACCCTTCTTTTCAGGAAAATTTAAAATACTTCATTTGCCATAGGATTCGTCTACTATATTCTATGTATTTTTCTTTTATATAGTTTTTATTTAATTTCTAGACTAGTCATATTCAACTATTCTATATATGGTTTAATAATCATGCACTTAAAAAAAAATAACAATGTATTTTATAAAGAAAATTAAATTGATGGTCAACTATACACCATTATTAATTGGTGGTTAATTATTTATTAATGATAATTATTAATAAAATAATATATTTTTCCTTTTATATCTATTGCAGTTGAATTTTATACAATGTTTTTATTTATGAAGTAAATTAATTAACTTGTGTGGTGCGTGTGTAAAGAGTCTATTTGGTGAATATTTAATGGATGGTTTAAATAGTAACATAAAGAGCTTTTTTTTATAGTAAAAAGAAAAATATAAATTAATTCATGAGAATTGGTACTAGGCATGTGCATGTGCCAAGAATTTCCAAAGGAATAAAAAAAAAAAAAACTTAGTTGTATGACCTGGAAAATTAAAATTGGATTGTGTTTTAAAAAAATGAAAATGCACGAAGCTCAAATCCCCAAACAACTGTGTGATTTTTACATTTGTTAACTTTCTTTAATAATTTGAGATTTTTTTTCTTAATTCTACATGTTGTCACTAATTGAGTTTATGGCTTAGATGTTGTCTAAGAGTAATTTTTTCTTTTCTTTCTTTTTTACAAAAGAGTCATTTCTCTTTACTTCTCTCTTTTTGATTCATTGGTTGCTTCTCTATATCCATGCTCTTTTGGGATAAATCGTTTTCTTTTAATGCGTACTTTATTTATATAAAATGTATTTAAACTTTTTTCATTATATACAAAACTATAATTGAGTTTATTTAATGTTTGAAATTTATTATTATATAAATTTAATTGCACTTCTTTCTATTTTGTTGGTCTATATAATTGGTTTTTTTATTTTAACAGTCAATAACTATTTTTTTTATTAAATTTTTTAAATTCAAATATAATAATTTAATGTATTTTAAATAATTCAACAATTAAAAAATATGAAATTGTCTTAAAATATAATTTCTTAATGTCACCAATTTTTATGTCATTCAAAACAGCTGTCTTATTGAAATACAAAAATGGACAAAGTCACCTATGTATATACAAAAATGGACAAAGTCACCTATGTATATATATATACACACTGTACTGGTTTTTTTTTTTTCAAAAAATATTATCAAAAAAATTAAAAACATTTTTGTAACACAATATTTAGATTTATGTCACTAACCACTTTAAATATTTGATTAACTACTAACTAACATCTATGTTATTAACTAAAAAGTTAAAGGTAAGAGAATGATGAACAATATATAAATCAGATGACATTTATAATTATCGTCTTAAGATTTTCGATAAGAATTTAGTCTTCAACTCATTTGTGTGGTTACTCTTAGTCTAATGTGACGATACATCAATCATCTCTCATAACATAATTATAATATACAACATTATCGGGAGAATTCAAGAACAACAACAGATCAAATACTCATAAATAAAATATTTACTATATAAGTCATATTTCTTAGACATTTCTCGAAACGCTACAAATGAAACTCTAAAATATTTTGTGAGATCATATTTTTTACAAATTTTAATTCGTCACATAATTCGTTCCTTAAATTGTGATGAAGATTTAACACATTAGCAATTTATACCCTCTCTAAATTTAATTTTTCTAATAGCCATTTTACTTATTTTAGTCTAGAAGTATAACAAGATAAGTTTCAAAAATAAATTGTTAATATTTGCTGCCTAAATGCAAATTTAATATCTTTTTAAGTGAAATTTGAAATATTCAAATAGATATTTAACTTCAAAAGATAATATATAGTGCCTATATATTTTCCCTTGTGTTATTATGAAATTCCTATCAAACATATACTCAATAATATAGTGGATTAAAGTTGAACAAGAAAATTAGATGCAAAAATGTAGACAAAAGGATGTCGGGAGACAAACTTGTGGCATGACAACTTACACAAACATTTTGAGTTTTTTGTTTCAAATATAGTGACAGTTTAACTACTTTTGTAATTTGTAGCTTATATAAATTAACAGTGATTGGATATATAGTGTTAATTAGATTTTGAACCACTAGCTATGTGGTTTACGTATGCGTAATAAACAAATTTTGTACTTTACAAATGAGATTTGCAATTGGATTAATTGGATCCATCCATCCACTTTTGTATGGTGGGGAAACTGACTAGCAACCAACAATCCTTCCTTTATCTTGTGGCTGTGGCAAAAACTCATAATAATAATAATAATAATAATAATAATAATAATAATAATAATAATAATAATAATAATAATAATAATAATGTTATGTTACATAATATTATAGGTGCTAACTTTGAGCAAATTTTTGAAAGGGATATATTGTGTTACTTACTGGATTAAGATAAAACTTTAGTATATGGGTTCCATGTCACATTCTCGATCGGATATTATTCAATATTTATCTTTTTTTTTATTTAATGTGAGATTATTTTTTTTATTTTGATACACTAATATTTATAAAAAAATATTAACAAAATAGTATTAATGTCGAGTAAAATTGATATGTCAAACATAAAGTGGAATCTAGTATTTATAGAGATGAAAGAAGAAGTATGAAAGTTTTTATTTAAGATGTGTTTTTTTTTAAAAAAATATTTAATGCACTTGTGATAGAGTTGTCAAATAAGTGGTATGTCTCGTATCAATATGATTTGATTATATAAATAAATTAGGTCTATCAGCTTGCTATTAGAGTGCAAAATCTAACTACTATGGATTTTTCAGATTGTAAATTAGTTTGACTTATTTTACTTTTTATTTATTCACTCATTTCTATTTTCACGATACTTATATTAGTTTATCACAACTATCTATTTATTGAAATATAATTAGATACATTATAAAATACTTTTCATTTATAATAAATATTCATAAATAATGTAACAACATATTCTTTAAAATACACTTTTTTTACTGATAGATTTAAATGAGATCCTATGTGTTAAAGAGTTTATGTCTAGCACTCATCAACGTTAATTAAACTCAAACTTTTTTTCTTTCACTTGAGTCCAATTAACTAAAAGTTTATGAACTTTAATTTTTTTAACTAAATGCATTTTTTTTATTAAGTTTATATATTGTAATATATTTTCATTAATAATTTTAAATTAGATAAAAATTCTTGAAACTTTTAATAATTTTTTTTTTAAATCACATAAAGACTTTGGTATTAAGTCGGATTTTAAGTCCAGTGTACCAGACCAACCTGATCCAATTTTTTATTTGAGTTAATTGGACTAAATTAAAAGGATGTAATTAATTATTTTGGATTTATTTATGAGCGAATCGAACAAGTCCATTTGCTCGTGTTCATCTTAAGAGCTATAGTGTTTTATCATTCAATCTTGTAAATGTAAGAAGATAAGAATAATAATTCTTCTAATTTTTTTTATAGAAATTATTCTTCTAACTAATGATTAAGGATATCATTAAAAATTCCAGTAAAAATAAAAAGCATATCATTAAAAATTGTAGCATTGTATTTGTGATTAAATTTTGAACCGTGTTCTCTTTGCCGTATATATTAAGTTTTGGATAATTATTAAAATAGGAAAAAAAGAAAGCAGCAGAAGAGGCCATTCCAATTTGTCGCCTTCTTTATTTGTTGTTTGCTCTTTTTATGATTCTAAAAGCGACTGCACGACAAAATTAGATATACATGTCATTGTCTTTTTTTCCTCTTTTTCTGAATATACATGTCACTGTCAATTTTTATTATAAATACATTTTTACATTAATAACGACTACTTATTCTATTATAATCATCCTACTTCAATGCTACATCACATAAAAAAATAGATAATTTTTATTAAATATTATTATAATTTTTATATTCATTAAATTCAATTTATTTCTCGACTAATCTTTTCTAGCCAAACTTTTTGGTTTCTATACAAAAATTGTACACTTTTCATAAGAGTGATAATTTAATATTTTAAAAATAATACTCATTGTATTTTGCAATAATAAATTTGTTTCTGAAAAAAATTGTATAAAAATAATTGAGATTTTGTTTGGATCTACCTCGACGACAATTCTGCATTCTAAGATCAATATTATTTTATATTTTCTTAATTTTTTTTCAACATCACTCTTAACTAAATATTTTTCACTTTACATTTAAAGATGATTTAATAAAAAAAATCTTTTATTATAAATCTCTCTATCTCACACACACTCACAAGATACAAGACTTCCTTAAGGCTTTATCTATCTGCTTGATCGATTCTTACCCTTCTTCCAATCAATTGGGTGTGACCACTTTTTGCACATTTATTAGGGAGTTTCTATGGCACCTTGACAAAGTGTATGGTACGTTGACAAAGTGAAGTGTTCCGAAATAGTTATTCCTTTAACTAATCATTTTCTTTGAATCAACATGCTATTTGTAACCTTTAGATATATAAGAAACATCAAATCATACCCAAAAAATTGTTTTGTTATCTAGATATTATGGCAACTTTCTATATAGTTTCTTATAATAACTCATTTAATAAAGTTGTGGTGGTCTTTAAATCAATAATCTTTAAATCAACTATATGCTATCGATGACTATTCTCTACTAAGAAACTTGATTGACACTTTTAATAGTCTCTTAAGTTCTCTCTCAATCACATTGTTTGTATCCCCAAGTTCAAATTGAAGATATTGCGTAAGGGATTTAAAGTTTAGTTTCACTCAAACTAATCTAACGTTAGTTCAATAGTGTTGCTTACCTTCAATTTTTATTCTCTTAAATGAAAGAATCCATCGTTTCTGCTGATGTGACGTCTTTCTCTTATCTATGAAGAGTCTTACTACAGACATAAGTTACATTGCAATGGCAACTGCACATAATTAGCACACTTTATTCTCTCTCTTTCTTAAACATAAAAAAGATCTTACAAAGGGACTGAAAAGGATAATAGTCGAAATATTGTGCATGTATTTTGAAATTTAGTAAGGATCAAACTTTGTATATAATAGGGACCCAAGAAATAAACTTTATATCAAATGCTACACCCAAGAAGCTTGGCGCCACAGACAGCAGAATAAAGCAAGAGGTAAGGGCCACTAAAATTCATACAGCAATACTATTTGGTGAGGGAAAAGATATATTAATTCATTACTATTTTTCTTGAAATTTTTTAGTGAGTGAAACTTAGTCATTACTTGTTATTCTATTTCTATAGTTGCACATTTATACATTACTAGCTAGAAACCCTTCATCCACAAAGATAACCCTTCATCCACAAAGATGCTTAGCTAAATATTCCTCCACCAAGATGTTTAACTGTGTATTTTCTATTCTTCATGCCAATGCTTTGTGCTTGCACAGTCAATTAACTTCTGATTGATTTCCTTCCCTATGTACCTGTTAGCAATCCCAAAAAAAAGTAATTAAAACAAATTACAATCACATAAAGAAATATGTGTAAGATACTTTATCCTAACTATATCTATGGTTGCAAATGAAATATCATATAAATGGTAAGGCTGTGAGCCAGTTTTTGGATAATCTGACGTAAGATTAAACAAATGAATTTGGAGATGCAAGAAGCAAAATTCAATTAACAATTAAAATTACTCTAAGTGTCAAACCATGGCAGATTCTGAGAAAACTTACCATAATTTTGTCGCACTTTTGTGAAGTTGTAAATGGCTTTTATTAAAGAACCGTATCTCATGTAGTTCAACGGTCCCATATGCCTGCAAGAAACATTAGTCAAAATCTACTTAACTGAAAAACCGAGCAAAAAAGCTATGTACAAAATGGAACTTCTCATATTAACATCACATACAGCCTATGCAATGCATGAAGGTTCATTTTTATGGTTTGTTGCATCGGCAACACGCCGTGGAGTAGCAACTTTGCCACAGGTTTACTACCCAAGAAAGAAAATATAACAAAAAGGGAGAGAAACAAACTACTTTCATTTACATGGACTTCTATTTCAGATTATCAACAGACTAATCCATTAGCCTAACGCAGAACAAAACACCCATGTAACAGAGTTACTGCTTCTTTTAGCTTCTATGCATTACCATTATTGCACTTCATGAGAACAGAGAAGCTAACCTTTTATTGTCCCAATGATGATAATGATGATGACAACAATAAAATGATAATATCCTAGAAACAACTTACACAATCTCTGTATACCGAATTCTCCATGGAGGAAAACCAAGATGGCTCCTTACGGGTCCATAGACAAGTAAAAGGTCAGGTTCAGGGCCTTTGCAACCTGACAGTAAATTAAGATTGGCATTAGCCAGATAATGTTACACTGCACAAGGAAATAAACACTTAAGTTCAAACTAATAGTAGGTTTAGGAAGCAAACATACCAACAATTTGCAGTGCCTCAGTCAGGTGGCGCTCTAACAATATTGGATGATCAAGTTTTCCACCTAAGTTATGTTGTTTCAAATTCTGAACAAAAATCAAGTTAGCTGCTTTGGCAACTGCTTCCTTCCCATCAACATAAGAAACAAATTCTAGGGTCATGTGATCTGGTACATGGTGTGTTATGCCTTCATTGACTTCCTGCACTGAGTTAAAGCTAGATCAGATCAAACAAATGAAAAAAAAGTTGAAGTTACAGTTGAATGAGCCACTTATAATACATATTTTATATTAATGAATCTGAACGAATTGTATGGATGCATAGAGAAAATGGAAATAAAGCAAAAGGGAATAATGGTATTTGTCCTTCCACTTGTTTAGATGAGAAAGAAGTTAAGGTCTTTCACTCTTACAATTTCTTATGACAAGGTGAAGAAAAAGAAAAGAAAAAATGGAGCATCTGTATCATAGAGTATGTTCTCCCCTTTTCACCTCACCCTAGAGAGAACTTATCTTGTGAGCTCAAAGGTACTTTTTCATGCCAATTTTCTGTCACACCTAAAACTAAATAACTTTCTAACCTCATTTCTTTCCTTGCTTTTCCCTTTTCCAACTTACTAATATCTTCCCCAAGCATTAAGTCTATTCAAGAATTGATATGGAACACATCATTTCCTGTTGCCTCATACAGGTTAGTTTAAATACAAGTGCACGGAAAAAAAAAAAAAAAGTCAAATTGCAATGAGGCAAAGGTTGGATCTACCAAAACTATGTGATTAATATGGAAAACATATGAGATGCACTGCCTAGTCAAAAGAACGTTAATAATATCATAAACCAGAACAGCAACTTATCAATATATTAAGAAAGAAGCAATATAGTGGGAACAACAACATGATACGTTACCTCTATGGATTTTGCATTCTCCATTTTTTGAAATATGGTCTCCTTTGACTTTTTCAACACTCCTAGAATGTAAAGTTCAAAGAAAACATTATCATACAACCCAAGTAAAAGAAACGTCACCATAACTAATTAACCAAACATTTCATACCATTCATGTCATAGAGGCATACATTTTTAACACCAAGTGAGTCCAACCATTGTAAAAGTTTAACAACTTTTGAAGTCTGATGAGCATCTTCACTCTCTATGACAAGTGCAAGGTACCGAAGCTTTCCAATACGAAGTGACTTGTACTTCTTCAATACTCCATAAGAGATTAAATAGCTTTCAAACAACTTACCCACGGCTAATATGTAATACCACGTGGTGATAATGATTTGCAGAAAGTACCATAGTAATTGAAGCCCGAGATTTCGAATCTGGACAAAAATTGTTTGGATAAAATTCTCAAGAAGCACTTATGAACATCTATAAGTTTATTAGAAATTTACAATAAAATAAAAGAAGTCGAAAACCTAAAAATTGAAGACTTACAGAAAGAATAGAATGATAGAAGTTGTGAATTACATCTCTGAAATCCATAATCCTACAAACTATGAAAACATTAAATCAATCAATTTCAGTAATAAATGCCGAAAAGATAATTAAAAAAAAAATGGTTGGGAGGGTAAAAATGGAAAGGGAAAGAATGAGGATAGAAGACAGTTAAGAAAATAGCAGCGGCATTACTTGTGTATGAGTTTGAGAAAATATTGTTCTACACAAACACCACACACACTTGTCATGTGATGTTATCAAACCCCGGTGGTCATAATACTCTCATTTTCTTAACAAACCACACACACTCTTTGAAAAACTATTTTCCTTATTTTTTTTAGACAATTAATTCCCTTAAAAATGTAATTTATATACATATCTCCAATATAATTTTACTATTTAGATCTTTTTGTAACTATTTTATAAAATAATAATATTGTAGAATTTATATGATGATGTATTTAATTTAAATGTGAAACTTTTTTTTTTTTTGAAAAAAAACTCTGATACTATCATATTAAAAGTTCTTAAAGACGTGTTATTAATTTTCTAAAAAAAAAAATTATGTTATATAATTTTATATTTTTAGTATTCACATAATTAGAAACAATCAATGGTATTATTCTCTTTTCCATAACAAGAAAATTGAAAATGAAATTATGCTATAAATATATCTTCCATTTTCCACTATTTAAATTTTCAAATAAGTAATATTTTTATGAATATCATTCTTCCAAATATTACCATTATATAGTTTTAAACAAATTTGAATTCTCTAATGTTGTTAAAATTCATTGGCCCTACTTATCTATTTTTTTTTCAGTTGTAGATCTCAATAAATTTAAATAGTGAGATTACCAATATAACTCCTTTATTTTTTATTTCACCGTGAGAGGATCCAAATCCGTTTTAAACAAAGGCAACATTAATCCATATTAGTAATTTTCCCATACGAATTCAAGAGATACAATAGGATGGAAGAATTTTGTAGTGATTTATGTGTGCTTGGAGACAATGGTGCTTGTTCATTCAAATGTCTAAGTCACTATGTGATCAAAGTATGAGTCAGTTAAACTAAAAACGAGTAATAATGCAAGAAGCTGATTCTGACTAGCTGAAGCTCAAATCTCTATTATAGAAAAATCACGATGTGAATGTCTCTGCCTCTGCCTGTCCAAAACAAGCTAGGCCACAAGAGCTTCAAGGAAATCAAATAAGCTCACAAGCACTTTCAAATTCCATTGCAAATCAATAATGTCTCCCCTAAAAATAAGCCAATCGATTTCACTCAAATGTAACAAAAGAAGAAAAGGGATGTCACTTTCTAATTAAAAGATATGGCACTGCAATCTATCTATGTGGGCGTTTGGAAAACACCAAAATTACATTGAAAATACATGGTAGACCAAAAGCTACACTACGGAACTTCTAAAAATCACACTGGAACGGCCTTAAACTCACGGTAGACATTGTCCACCGCTAAACCAAACACGCTATATACACCACCATAAAATAAGGGCAGCTCAGCTCATGAAAATCCCACCACTGTGAAGTCTGCAGATGTCAAGTGTATATACTACACAGCGAAAAGAGAAGTTATTTCCACAACTCCACTGTGACTACCAATCCATGACCAACAAAATCTTCTCACAGATATCTTGCCCTGAAAAGAATAGCAAAAATTTGAACCAAGGATGCTTCGGAAACACCTGGCTCCACAAATGTCAAAAGGCTGATTCCTCAGCTGCCAAGCTTCATAATGAAAAAACAGATGATTATTTGTCTCTGAATTTCAACAATAGACAATAAATATAACACATGAAGATAATTTTCACTTCAAACTATACCAGTTAAGTTTCACAACTAAACCTTGACCATATCTAGTTTGTTCTGAAAAAATTAACAAATTAAAACCGGTATCATATTGTGCTCGTAAATAGCACAGGTGATTGGTTAGTGAATGTAACAAAAATCCTACATGATATAACATTCTGGAAGGACTCAAAATATTGGAAAATTTCAAATAAATCAAACGGGGTTAAATAGAAAAACAGATAGCATTAACAAAGAAAAGATCATTTGTATATCTGAAGATGAACATGCCAAGCAAATATCTATCCAAATATAGATCTTTGAAATCAGCACTCAGTTTGTGTTCCCAAACAATGAGATTGCGAAAAAGGTCAAATAACTTACTCTACAATAATTCATTATATCAACCTTAATTTCTCAGTTCTTTGAAGTAGGAATGTAACACCACATAAATTTTACTTCTTTCTAGAATATTAGCAAAAATCAAAAACATTATTGAGTTTGTAAATTTGCTCCAAAAGGGATCAAGGATAAAAGTCTGACTATATACCTTAACATCTATTAGCATGCACGACCATAGACGATAGAATCATCACGCCCGCACGATGTAATGATGGGTGGACCTAATGCACAGGATTTGGACATCAATGGAATATGATGAGCTCGAGAGCAACTTTCCAAGATGTCTCAGAATCCTCTGCTTCTGCTTTCATTATCGCTGTTATTACCTAAACACACACAAAAAACACTTCAAATAAAGATCAAGAATACAAAAAAGGCATCACAGAAAACTAGATATTAAAAGAGATGAGCCTCTCACCAGCTTGGCCGTTTCTTCCATCCAACCTGTGTCCATTTCCCTTCGGTTATATTCAACCTGTACAACAGAAACTTAATTTATACTTGTTTCCTCTTCGTTAAGCCAGCGGATATCCTGCAATGTTGATAGGAATAATATTGTAAGTCCAAAACATATTTCAACCACAAACTGTGTAAAGGAATTGCTAATGTTAATATATTTAACTTAACCGAGTAAAATGTCATGGAAAAACTATTCTTGTATTGCATTGTACTTCATAAAGTTAGAAAGAGCAAGTGTGAGACACACCATTTGGCATATGCTATCTGATAATTGCAGTGCTTCTTGCCACTTGTCAACCTTGATAAGGCCTTTGATGAGGTGGACAAGTATGCTAAGCTCTGGAACAACATTCTTACTTATCATGCTAGCATACAGCTCAAAGGCTTTATCAACCTTACTTGCATGTGACAGATTCTCGATTAAAGAAGTATATAAATATTTGTTGGCAACTGCAAGGCTTGGAGATGATGAAATTTCTAAGAGAAGGTTTGATGCAACTTCCAGTCTCCCAGCCTTGATGTAATTATCAATCAAAATTATGTACAAAGAATCAACAGGCGCTGATTCACTCTCACTCAACTCATCTAAAAGCCCAATCGAGGTTATAAACTCTTGGCTGAAGCCCTTAATAATTTTACGGTGGCTTAATATATGCCTTGGCCAATATGTTTGTTTCATTTCATCTAAAAGTTTGTAAGCTTCATCAAGAAGGCCATTGGAACAACAATGACTGATCAAAACCCTGTAGGTTATAAAATTTGGAGCACAGCCCTTTGAGCACATATCTCTAAAGAGCTCAAGGCACTGTTCAATTTTGCCTGATTTCCCAAGGCCGTCAATCATTGCAGTATAAGTTACAACATTTGGATTACAACCCTTTTCTTCCATCTTAAGCATGAGCTTGTAAGCTTCATCTGTCTTTCCAACTTTACAGAGGCCATCAACCATCTCTGTGTAAATAACAACATTTGGAGTGCAAGAAATCTCTAGCATCTTCGATAACACTTTCAAAACAAGATCCAATCGATTATCTTTGAACAGACAATCAATTAAAGAGCTATAGGTATACAAATTTGGACTGTATCCACGCTCAGACATCTTTGCAAACACGTCTTGTGCATCCTGAAGCTTTCCAATCTTACAAAATCCATCAATAACAGCGTCATACACTATCTGGTTAGGCTCACAACCATGAGCCGACATGCTATCCAGTAATTCACGGGCCTCCTTAACCCTGTTTGCTTTGCATAAACCATCCACCAAAGCCCCATATGTAATAACATTTGGTTCTTCACAGTTGTTTTGGTCTAGCTTGAAATATTTGTCCATATCAGAGGATTCTATGTCACCTCGCATTCTGGCATAGATCTGACAAGCTTTTTCAATTTGCCCAGCCTTACAATGACCGTCAATTAAAGCTGTATACGTAACAACATTAGGCTTGCAACCTTCAAGTAACATCATCTCAAAAAGTTCATTTGCATCAGACACCTTTCTTGCTTTCAGGTATGCGTGAATGAGAGCAGTATAAGTCACCACATTGGGTGCACAACCTTCGCTTAACATTTCATCAAACCATTTGCGAGCCTGCTGAATAAGACCGGCTTTGCAAAAGCTATCAATTAAAATAGTATAGGTGTAAACACTGGGAACAATTCCATTCCCTTTCATTTCTTCAAACAACGAAAAAGCCTTCTCTACCTTGGATGCTTCACAAAGAAAGCCAATCACTTTAGAATATGTACTATCGTCGGGGACAAAACCCTTGCTCATCATTTCACATATAATCTTAAAAGCTTTATCAAACTTTCCAGCTCCACAAAGACACCGTGCAAAATTGCTGACATTAACCTTATTTAACACAACCCCTGAATCAAGCATCACACTGTAAGATTTCTCCGCCAATTCTAAAATATCCGAGCTAGGCTGTTCCTCATTGCTACATATACTACCAATGAATATATTATAAACCAGATATCCTGGCTGGCACCCACATTTTATCATTTTCTTAAACAACTTATAGGCATAAGAATAATCCTGTGATTTACAATAAGCATGTATAAGAGAATTAAACATCTCACGATTCGGATAACATCCCTCCGTAATCATCATACTCAGAATTCTCTTACACCTTCCCAAGTGTCCTTTTCTCAAACAACCAGAAAGCAAAATCCTATAAGTGACAACATTGGGAATGCAAGAACTAGACCTCATTCTATGTAAGACATCCATAGCTTCTTCAAAAAGTGAAGCTTCACACAACCCAGAAATCATCCTATTATAAAAAACTGTATCAGGCACAAACTCCTCAACCTCCTCAATCAAAGCAAAAGCATCCCTGCACTTACCAGCTTTACATAAAGAATAAGCAAAAAAGCTCATAGTATACCTATCCATAACAAACCCATAATTCAACATCTCTTTCTTAACCAAATAAGCAGTATCTAACTTATCAGCTCTAAGAAAAACTTGAACCAAAGCATTATAAGTTGTTTGAGAAGGCTTATACCCAAAATCCTTAAGCCTACCCAACTCTTCCAAAGCCATATTCCACCACCCATTTCGACAACACTTTCGAACTAAAAAATTTAATAACCTACGAAGAATTTCCCTATCATCATCCCTAATTTCCATCAAAAACTTTACAGGAACCCTATCACTGCCATTATTACATCCCAATAACTCAATCAATTTATCAAACACTACATGAGTGTGAGTGTAACCAATTTGTCGACCACTCCACAAGAAAAACTTCACACACAAATCAGGATTCTTAACATTATCCATCACGTCCAACACCAAAGACTCGTTTAACCTAGTACGAAACTGTCTAAAAAATTGATGAGTTTCAATATGAAAACCGTTGATGATTGCGTTTGATATGATAACGGCGTCGTTTGCGGAGTGAGTGGAAGGAAGGGTTTCTGTGGGAGTGGAATTGAGTAAAGTGTTGCGGAGAAATTCATAGTGTTGTGATATATCATTTTGCGATGGGATTGAAGGATTAGAATTGTTGTTATTGGAAAAAGTAGGATCATTGGGATGAAGCAAACCAGGGAGAGTGTAAGAAGAAGAAGAAGAAGAAGAGAATTTGAGAGAGCGAGAGAAAATAGTTTTGACCAAAACCCTATTTCTTCTACTCATACTCATATTCATCAATTGATTGAAATCAAAGGGTTTTTGATTTAGGGTTTAAGAACAGAGTACAGAGTAAAACCCTGCCATTGTTCTGTTCTCGTACTGTGTTCCTCATTTTTTTTATTTTTTTATTTTATTTTTACAGAAATAACAATATTAATATTTTATTGATGTTTATGAAATAACACATAAAATGAAGATATTTTGTAAATTACTTACAAGTATAATAATGTATTGGAATAAACTTATATACAATTTTGTGTGAGCAAATTTTACCATTTTTCTAAATTAAGAAAACCATTAAGTTTATTCAAAATTCAAGCACATTATACATAGAACCATTTAAAATTTAAATTAATATAACTAAATATTTGTAATGAATAGCACGAACAACAACTATAAAACACCAATTAAGTTTTTTCATTAGTCATATTTACTACACTAATCATGAGTTATTGACCACTTTAGATGTATTAAATTCATAAATTTTTTTAAAAAATTAAAGTTCATATTTTTTCAGTATTTTTGTAAAATACATATCTGAATTAATTAATTTTGATTCACAAAGTTCATAATTTTTTTTTATAAAATATAGATTAATAATCCTAATCAAATCTCATTTAGATTGATTAATCTGAAATTCTAACAAATGTAAATTCAAAAAAAAAATTAATAATTTAAAACACTTTTGAAACATAGAAGAGAAGAAACTCTTCTATTTAAACCAATCATATTACAAGACCCACATCCCACTTTGTTTCCAATGGACATATACCAAACCATCTGATTATTTAATAAACACTTTAATTGTCAAAAGATTCCTACAACAATCTTAATATAATTTATTTATACAAACCACTCTGTACATTATTAGGCATCTTATGCCAACACAATACACACTAATTCCACTCTATATTCTATGTCACTACCGTTTCTTTATTGTTCTTCTTTAATTTATTTATTATTTAATTAGTTCCAATTCTCATGCATTGTAACTTTGTAAAGCATGGTATATATAATTTTTAAATATTATTTTTATTTATATTTCATGAAACATTTAAATGTCACATTAATTGACAATAACTTTATTTAGGCAATTGGCAACAATTGTGATGTATAATTTTGAGTGTACCAAAACCCAATAATGCAGCAGCTATATGATGAATAACATCATTAATAATTATTGTACCAAAAAAAAAAACATCATTAATAATTAGTATAAAGTGTATTCTATAATAAGGCCTCCACCCATTGGGGCTCTATGTGGGACCCCTTTCCTTCTCTTAGCAGTTTTGTAAGGTGGTGGTGTTGAAGGTGTGAAACTCTGGATTCTGTTTCTGTTTCTGCCACTTCCACTACTAATTGATTCTTCACCATCACACTCATTTTTCTTTTGGAATTTCTTGGAGGTTCCAACTATCTGATTCAATAAACAGAACAAAAAAAATTAAAAACTATAAGATTTTTTTTTTACCAAAATACTTTAATATTGTTAGTTAAATTAGTACATTTTTATAAAACAATGTAATATACCTTACAACCAAGGGAACAGAAGGTGAATGAATCAAGAAGGGTTCTTTCACAAACATGACATGTATTAGTAACTCCTTTACCAGGCCTAGGTTGAGGCCTTTCATTCAAGAACACAATTTTTGCACTGTTTATAACATAAGTTTGCACCCCTGTTATGTCCACAAATTTCTGTATCTCAGATACCCTTATCACATCATGGTATGAAGATCTTCTTATCTATATATAAAACAAACAAACTAAATTAAATTAAATTAAAATAAAAAAAAATATTTTTAAAAAACCATCATTTATATATAGTTAGAGACTATAGAGTATATTACAAACCACATTATATAA
Organism: Cicer bijugum; assembly: GCA_037974875.1. Taxonomy (NCBI): domain Eukaryota; kingdom Viridiplantae; phylum Streptophyta; class Magnoliopsida; order Fabales; family Fabaceae; genus Cicer; species Cicer bijugum. The sequence goes on along the minus strand of JBBPBT010000152.1, from coordinate 895,524 downwards.
ATTGCACATTATCAATTATTCAATGGAAGAAAATTCAAAAACCAATTTATTTAATTGGCCATCCATAGTTGACTTTGAAATAGCAAATTGAGGTAGCATTCAATTCAATGGCATTTGTGATGGATGAAACCAACACAAAAGACAAACATTTTTAATATCCAATACAATGGATTGGACCCCTTCCCAACAAAGTAATAATAATGTAGAAAGATTGCACAAAAGTTTTAAAATGTTAATAGTTACTATTAGTATATAGTATTTTTGAGGGAGGAAAAAATATTAGTGTCAAAGATTAAACTATGGACTTTATGCATATTGCTTGTTAGATGGTTCTAGTTAAACCACTAGACTAATCCTTGAAGACTTTAACTTTTTTATTTTAAATTAATCCCCACAAAATTGGATTAAATATAATCATCTTAGATCCTCAAAGACAAGTTTTTTTTTTCTTTACCTGAATAACTCTGTGTGGTTTATGAGAAGCAAGACAAGTAGAACAAAGGGCTCCATTCATACAATCCAAGCAATACATATTGCATTCATTTTTGTTGGAATCTATATGCACTTTGCATTGAACAAAGAAGCTTGTTTGGAGAAGTGGTTGCAACCATGGTGGCCACTTGATTTCTTCTTCATTCACACTTCTCACCCCAACTCCACCTCCTCCATCCACCTAATTTCATATAATAATTAACCAATTTAAAATATTAAAGAATATAAATAGAAATTTAACAAATGTAGATAGAAAAAATTGAGAAAAATTAAGACATGCACATGTGTAGTATATGTTAAAGGGGTGGCATTTATTTTTTGTAATAATACTAACCATGATTGTGGTTGATGTAATTTGGGGTGTGATTTATTTCTCTTATTTGATGGGTTATTGATCCTCTATATATGTTGACAACCAAGTTTTGCTACTTTTGAAGCAAAAGAAAATGAAGAACTTTCTCTCAATATGCTAAAATCTTAATTTATAGAGAGACAAGTTAGAGAGGGGAAAAAAGTTAGAACTTTTGAAAGTGGGATAATAATAACTTTGAAAGTAAAGGTAGTGTTTATTGCCTGGTCTTTATTCAAATAAAGTCTACAATAAATTAATTGACCTATATGTTAACCTCTTGTTTTTGTTTGTTTCTTATTACTTTCTTTTTCTACTTCCTTTATTATACTACATTCTTATTTATATATAATATATATAAGACTTTGTTTATTAAATTACATAATTTATAAAAGTTGACTCTCTGATTAAATTTATTAGTAATTTAAAATTTTAGTTTGTCTTAAAAATAAAAAAAAATTATTTATTTTTATTAAAAATATAACATCATTAAGAATAAATTTATAAAAAAAATGCCAATTAAATTAAAATAGACCATGTAGGAAGTTAAAAAAAAAATCTGGCTCAAATAATTATAAAAAAAATATGCATAATTATTGCAGAAAATATAGTTAAGTATAGTGATGCTCAATTTTATTTGGCCTACAATTTTTGTGGCTGGGAAATATTTTTGAGCTTGAGCATGGTAGGTTAAGGTTGGCAAGTGGGCAACAGTGTCTGTTTTGATGATTGACACTTAGGTTGAGATGTGGACGTGTGGAGGAATAGATAGGTTAGTCATCATTTATTTAATTTAATATATGAAATATGAATATATGTAACAGAAAAAAGATGGCCAAGTGGTGGATTATTGGGTGGATGAGTGGAGTCTATCCTATTTTTAGTTTATTTATTATTATAAAATATTATAGAAAATACCCTCCATACATACAGCACTATATTTTAAAAGTTAAGACTATTTCATTATGTGAAAGAACCTTATAACTTAATTAACTATCACATATATCTGTCAGACTCATAATTAGAGATGTCCCAAATTGAAGAAAAATTTACATGCCTTGTATTTACCTAGTTATATTCCTAACTGATTTATTTTATAAATAAATGTGTTTTAATTTTTTTTAACATAAAATTCAAATTTTTAAAATATATTTATATTTCATGAAAAAATTTAAAAAATTTCAGAACTCAAATTAAATTTTGTGAAATAGAAAAAAAAAATACCATTTAATAAAAATAATAAAATACGCAATAGGATTATATAAATATAGGGTATATTTCCAAATTGAATAGAAAGAAGACTAGATTGTTTATAAAATGTTTTAATATTAAATAATTTTTTAAAATCACATAATCTAAAAATTTAATCTTAAACTGGTAAACGATAATTTTTCTATTATTCTATTTAATTATTTACCTAATTCAAAACACCAAACGAACATTTATAAAATAAAATAGTAACAAATCAAATACAGAATAAAAAATACCAATCATTGTTTTTTATATAAACAAAATTAAAAAAACCAACCATTATTATTGTTAAGTTTGAAGTGCAAAAAGATTTCATGGTGGTCAAAATAAATAAATAAAAGGTAATTGTGCAATATTTCAAAATTCACCCTCACCATATTCCATAAGCTCTTACACCAAAGTTTGTTCACGAGGGATTCGAAAAATTATCATATTAAAATCACATAAGTAGGTTAATAATCATATTTTCTTATAAAATTTGAAGTCATTAAATATATAAATTATTTATTTATCTGAATTGCTATTACTTATATATTAAATGGTGTGAATATTTGAAAAGGTCTAGACGAGTATACTAATTTATCGTAGACTATGACTTTGTTCCGTAGGCAGGTAACATCATAATAGATTGACCAAACTAGTCATAACTCATAAAAAGTATAATTGGTGAAGTTGAATGAGGCTTTTCTGAAAACCATTGCCTCTAAAATCTTATCTTTTCAAATCTATAACAGGTTACTCTAGAGACTTTTTGACGGGGAATATTCTATTTTTTTAAGTTATATTTCTGTTCCACTTTGAATTTTTTTTTATATTGTTGTACTTTTTATTTTTAATAAAATTTTCTTTTGGAAAATCAACCTCCTAAACAGTAAGAATCTCTTTAGGATGCGATATCCGACTACATTTTTAAAAAAAAAAATTGTTTATTATTATAATTATTAATTTAATTATTTAAAAAATAAAATACTAATATTAAATTAAAATAAAATATATTAATAAATTATAAATAAAATTTATGATTTAATTATTATTATTATTTTAATAAATAATTATTATACGTATAATTAAAAATTATTATAATTAAAATAATTAAATTATTAATTTAATTATTTAAAAAATAAAAATATTAATAATGAATTAAAAAAATACATTAATAAATTATAAATAAATGTTATATTTTTATTATTGTTATTATTATAATAAATAATTATTATACTTATAATTAAAAATTATTATAATTAAAATAATTAAATAAATATATATATATATATATATTATAAAATTTTTTTAAAAAAACTAAATGATAATCAAAATCAAATAATAATAACAATTAAATGGAAAAAAATTTATATTGCTAACATGAAAATTAAATTAAATATATTAAATTAATAATAAAAATACATCAAATTTGAGTAGATGTGCCAGCAACGTTTGAACAATATTTTCTAGTATGATACCCGACATAATCTTGCATTTTCTTGATACTATTTATGTATTGTCCATTTCTGTTCTAATGTGTTTGCTCTTTGGGCGACCTTTCGTGACTCTCCACATTAGTGGATTGTGACACACCTTAACACCTTCATATTGTGGCCAATATCCTTGGTTTGGTATGGATTGGAACACTTCATCATAGACTTTTAATATCGTTTCCACCTTATACACATCATGTATAAAACTCAAATAATTATATTTAATGCTAGAACATGTTGCTATGACATGTGAACAAGGCATATGTTTAGCTTGATATATTCCACAATCGCACCACTTGTTAGAAAGGTTTACACTGAAATGATCAATTGATCGCCCTTCTATTGGAATCAGTGTCTCGTGCACCATGGATATTTCTACTTGCATAAAGGTAACTATATTATTTTTTTTATTTTTTTAAAACCAGTTGGTTACCATATTAATAACTTTATTATATTTTTTATTTTTATTATATTCGACAGGTTTAATTCTAGTGGTCAAATTTTGCTAAAGTTCCTCATAACGACATAGAAGGATATTGAAAAACAATTGATCACATGATGGTTGAGGAAGTAATATATTAAATTATATTTATTTGAATTTTTTAAATATTTTATTTTTTATACTTGTTATAATTAATTTAGCTTATTTTTTACATGTCAGTTTTATTGGAGACCTTATCTCGGGTTCGAACATGAAGTTTCAGAAGAACATATGGTCACTTGGACTACATGTACTTATCTACTCTGTTTTCATATTGTTGAAAAATATCATACAGATAGAGTCGCACTCCAATTCGGTTTCCATCAACAAATACCACAACCACCAGAGAACATGAAATTGTATCATGAGGTCGACATGAGACATGGGGTTGATGATAATTGGAATTGGGTTTGGAGAGAAAAAATTAACCATTGGAATGAGCGCCATAATTACATGTTATGAGGTAACATCGTACAATGTGTTTTATGTCATAACACAAAATATATTATTTGATTTAGACAAACCAAATTGTTTATATTTGTAGAACAATATCTCTCTGTGATCCCAGTTTACAATCGCCATCATATCCTCGTGTGCAATTGACCTCCCAATCAACCCCACAACAACAATACACAGCAGGACCGTCTTCATCATCACCTCACATACATGTCGCTGCTGAAATTCCATTTTGTGATCCACCACCATCTCAGTATTACGTTTCGTCGGTGCCAGAAATACCAACACTCGGTTATCCGACCGAACATGAGCTTATCTATAATTTGTTTGGAACTTAGTGCACAGCTCCTGAATCGACTTATGTTGTATTTGATTCGATGTATAATCAACAATCTCAAAATTTAATGGAAGCAGGTGTCAGTGGTTCTAACCCATCTACAACTTACATTGAAGAAAATGATCAAAATGAGGATCAACCGGAAGAACCGCAACTTGCTCAGAGAGCTAGACGAGTTCGACGACACCCTACATATGGAACTGAGAGTCATTTAGGTGGACATCATTGATATAAATTTGATATAGTTTATTTTTTCAAATTTGATGTATTTTTATTATTAATTTAATGTAGTGAATTTAATTTTCATGTTAGCAATATAAATTTCTTTTTATTTAATTGTTATTATTATTTAATTTTTATTATCATTTAGTTTTTTTTTTTTTGAAATTTATAATATAATATACATATATATATACATTTAATCATTTTAATTATAATAATTTTTAATTATAAGTATAATAATAATTTTTTATAATAATTACAATAATAAAAATATAACATTTATTTATAATTCGTTAATGTATTTTTTTAATTTATTATTAATATTTTTATTTTTTAAATAATTAAATTATTTTAATTATAATAAGTTTTAATTATACGTATAATAATTATTTATTATAATAATAATTAAATTATAAATTTTATTTATAATTTATTAATGTATTTTAATTTAATATTAGTATTTTATTTTTTAAATAATTAAATTAATAATTGTAACAATATATAATTTTTCAAAAAAAAGATCGCTTGCCCGAGACTTCTTATTGAAAATAAAAAGCAGAGCAATTTAAAGAAAAAATTTTCAAACTAAAACAATTGAGAAATATAAATAAGAAAATGAAATATTCCTATCAAAAAGTGCATTCTTTCTATGGTAAGTGCTAAAGCTGAATTTTTTGTAGTAGCATGCTGGTTCACCATAACTTCTCAATTAAAATAAATATTTGATTTGATTCTTAATTTAAAAAAAATAAAAAACTTGTAATTAACAACAACTTTTCAAAATGCTGAGATGTAAAAACTATTTTGCATTAAGTTATTAGTTGAGAAAGAGACTTGTATTTAGCAACCGGTTATAGATATGATGCTGCAGCTTTATGTACCCTCCAGAGCAGTGTTAACCATGCACTTGCACACATTGTTTACATTGGAATCTTTTTTGTCTTATACAATAGAAAGATGATTGATAAGGGAGGGATTTAACATTCTTGACTCCATATACAGCCTATGTACTCTGTAGTGCCTCCCCTACATATACATGCATGACACATTTTTGATATATTAAAACATGGGTGGTTGTTGATTTTCCTCTTTATTGTTGAAATTTTTTACTTTTACATTTTAGAAGATTGAAACTCTATACAGATTTAGTAATCCAACAGAGGCTGACATAGTGGATGTAGTGATTATAAATCAGGTTATTAAACTGGCAAACTCTCGAGTCTCAAGGCATTTCATTTTTTAAGAAATACATGCGATGGATGCGTATTCAGTTTGGGTGTCATTACCTTTTACTACTAGTTTACAAAAGAGACACTATTTGGAGTATGGCAAATGCGATTCCTTTTGGCCTACATCCTAAAATTGAGAGATTTTGTGAATCCATTAAAAAGTTTGGGGCGTGGCAAGTGCTATCCCATTAAAATAACACTCAATTTTCCCTTTTAAAACTATAATCTTACTTCGTACAAAATCTTTCTGATCAATTGTCATACTTTTGCTAAATTTATAACATTTAGTCTAAAAATTATTTCAAATTTCAATTATTCATTAAATCTTAAAAATTTTAACAAAAAGAATTAAAATATTTTGTAGAAAAAATTATAGTAAGAACATATATATGATTCATTTTCAAAAATGGAGATTTAATTGAATTGAAAAAAGACAGAAACGAGCTAAACACTGGCCCGGTACCACAGTCATCAAATAAGAAACAGGCTAAAGCTAAGAAATTAGCTTTAACCATAGAAAAAAAAAATATTTCCTCCATGATTGAAAACACCAATACTTTTTACCCTTCATAGTACCGTCTAAAAACATATATCCAATATTCAATGTTTTTCCACGCTTCAAAGAATAGTTGACAACTATATCAAACTGAAAGTGCTTCACATGGTAGCTTCAACTTCAGGATCACTTTCTATAGGGGCAGCAGTAGGCACATTATTCTTACCTCTCAGACGTGAAGATATATTATCAATGGCAGAATTTAGTTGGCCTATCTTGTCGTTCAAGGTCTGCCTGGTGCTCTGCTTTCAGGAATAGAACATAACATAATCAAAACAAACCCAGCATATTCCAATTATACAGAAATTTTGAATCCAAAACCAAGAGAAGCCCAATTACCTCTAGCCCTTCATCATAATAGATTGGTCTTCTGGCCTTCCGGAACCCATATTCATCTTCATTTAGGAGAGATCTTCTGATCTGTGTGGCCGGTTAAATTGAACAACATAACAAATTATGAGTCTTCAAAATGGCAACAATGATATCTCTTGCAAGTAAATAGTAATATAACTAAAAGCAATCAACAATCAGATACATAATGCAAATATCACTCTTTGCTGAAACAAAAATAGGCCATAATAATATGACTATATTTCTAGCCATTTGAAGTTTTGCTAAAACCACATTTTGAGCACTTAAGACATAATGAAAGGACAAGGTTCAAAGATGAAAATATTAGTAGTATACTTTTACAGAGAGTATTCTATTTGTCAATAAAAATAAATAGTCATGACTATGACCCATCACCATGGCAGCAGATTGCTATCATTAACAATATTGCAAATAAGAGAGAAAGTTCCTCAATTCTTTTCCTATCCATTGAAAAGTTAATTTAGCTCTCAAAGCATGGAACAAATGTTGCATTCGATAATAAAACAACAGTGATGAAGAGTTAGTTTGGATAATAAAACAAACAATAATGAAAAAGTTCAAATAATTATAATCTAGCCACAGTGATTATTGCAATTTAGAAGTTTGTATAACCAGAAACTAATCCAAATTGGACAGTAGTGATAACAAGAGTCCATTGTTGAATCTGTCTTGTTACTACTGCATCTCCTTGTTAATAAAAAACAAGTAGTTGTGTATCACATGGCTAACTGTCTTCCTTTCTCTTTCTTTTTGGGTAGCATAATCAAGTTTGTTTGTCATACATAGTTTTCGATTAATCTTGCTAGACTCAATAACTAAAATTGGAGTTAGAATAAATCACCTGGGGAGCAAAAACATAGGCCAGAGTTCCGAAAACAGCACCACCCAGAAGAAACCCAGCAACAAAATCCCCACCTCCACCTCCTCTACTATCCCTGCACAAAGGAGACAGATAATGTAAAGAATAAATTATATAATCTTCCAAAATATGCAACCAATAAGATCAAGAGATGTGCAAACTCAATGCTCCAAGCATTCAAAAGACAATTAGCACAAAACAATACTAAAATAATCATGAAATGAATCAATAACTATTCATTACAAAGAAAGAAGTTTCAACTGTCCTTTCATAATTTGTTTCAAAAAGCACATTAAGTATAGTATACATTGGGAGAAAATGGACCTTTGAATTTTAAGGAAAAATGGTGAAATCAGAACATACAAATGTGACAGACAGGAAAAAAACAATGGACATCACCATTATTTCTTCACTTCTGGCCATTCATTGAAAAATTCAAACATAGAAAGTAGAAACTGATGTGGAAGTTTATCCAATGATTTGTTTAGCATAAAAGACACCCAACTGGTGGGAAAAGACTTATGTCTCCATTTAGCGTCAAAGATAAGTTTGAACTATATAAGGTAACTTGAAACTGGAAATCTTATCTATATTTTGTGAAGAGAATGTACAACTAAGAAAGGAAAGTTGAATCAACTAAGAAAGGAAAGTTGAATCAAGACAAAATCACACAATATCATAATAGATACTACCTAAATCATCTCAATTCTCAACAAGGTAAAATGAACTACTAACTTGTGCAAACACTGCAAATAAATAGAGATTCCTGACATCTTGTATTTAAGTATCTATAAAATATGCCAAACCTCAATTGTTTTTGTGGATTTCTAACAAGTTACAGATCGAGGATTACCCGTTTTCGGCGCGAACCGGTGAAGTAAGGTTCCTTCTCCTGGTTACAAGGTTTGATTTCCTTTGAACAGCAAGCTTAGATCCAACCACAGATGAATTACGCTTTGTTAAAAACAGCTCAGGTGACTTCAGATGAGATCCACCTGCTGCTAAATCAAATCAAATACCATAATCATAATCATAATCACAATCACACAATTCAAGAATTCCAATGGTTACTAACTCGATATATTGAATTCCAAAAACAAAAGAGGAAAATAAAGATTTGCGAATCTAAACATTTCCTTGGAAGTTCCGAAAAATCTAAACTATTACACTCAACAGTTGACGTAAATTAACTGTATAAAAGCAGAATAATCGAAGAAATGGAAATTAACGATAAAATTTTACTTAAAAAACCCTAAAAAAAATAAATGAACTCAGATGAAGAGGTTTAAAATGAATGCGATATATACACAGCATGTTGATGTTCATGTTGATATGTTTTAGAAAGCATAAAGGAAATGAAAAGATGAAAAGGAGATAACCTGAAATTGATAATGGCGCGAAAGAAGTGGCCATGGAGATGAGTTTGAAGCACCGTGAAGAAATGAAATGCAGTGAGAGAGAGAGAGAGAGAGAGAGAGAGAGAGAGAGAGAGTTAGTTAGTTATATTATTATCGGGTGGATATTACGAGGAGAACTAAACTAGACATATCACTGTACAAGCACCGCTAGTCTCGTCACCATTATTTCGGTAAAAAAGAATTATTGTTTTTATTGTAAAGACGAAAACAAAACTTAATTTATATTTATAAAAAATTTAACATATTTTTAAATATTAATTTACCGTCAATTATCTATAAAAATAGTTTGTATAGTTTTTCTTTAGATTAATATATTAATATTAATTTATACAATAAATTATTAATTGATTTAGTTTATCTAAAGTTGTTAATTGTTGATTATTTATTACTAGCATCATTTTTTGTTGTCAAATGGAGTTAACACCCAAAAGAAGATTAAAAATCTTTAGAAAAAAGAAATACAAGAAGCATATATCGCATTGGCAATAAATATCGGCGGAAAAAAAATTAATAGCACCATCCAACCCTATCCAACCCCAAATCATGATATATATATATATATGGTTTTTAAAAAATTTCTTTAATTGCTCTATTTAAAAATTATTTTTCTAAATACTATTTTTTTTAATAAGAGATTGTTTCTTAAAGAAACAATTACTAACTTTTTTAAATTTAATACAAGGTCGTTTTTTAAAAAGAAATTTTTATTAAATTTAAAAAAAATATATTACTTGATGAAAATTCGTTTATCTGAAAAATTATGAGTTTTAAAAAATATAGCATTTAAAAAAATGATTTTTAAAGTAGGATAATTAAAAATATATATATATATATATATCCCAAATCATATTTAAAAAAAATTAGGCAATTTAACGAAATTATTTGTCACTT
>JBBPBT010000152.1:872513-884861 GCA_037974875.1 Cicer bijugum | reverse complement strand
ATACAAATTTAATCAAATTCATAACTTAAATTTTGAAATAAACTCATATTTTCATTCTTTATTTGATGTTGTTGAAGATGAAAATATGAATGTATTTGAATACTTGAGTTATGAATTTGATAAAATTTGCATTATATTGAAGATAATTATTAATTTTATGGATTTTAGTTAAAAAAATTTATGATTTTTTTAAATTTTTGTCTGAAAAAGAATAACATTGTTGAAATTTTAAAACATAAAATATCAAATTATCACTTAAAATTAAAATAAAAGACCAACTCGAAATTAAATTAAGGGGTCAGAAATGTAATTTAGGCTTCTTTTTATTATATAATTTGTATTTTAACATATTAAATAATAAAATGAAAATATTTATTTTCCAAAACTAAATGTAAGCAACTTTGCTCACATAAGCTTCTACATGTGTCGGTCATGCCTTTAGGCCTCTTTGTATTTTTTTCATTTCCATACTGTTTTATTATTACTAATTTCTTAAAAATTCATTAACTACTCTACCACCAAATGTGACTTAAACTTATTTCACATTTTCTACTTCATACTATCTAAATTAGAATTCATGTTTCTTCTTAGGGACGATAAGATATAGGGTTTGGGTAGGGTGTTGTTACATATCTCATGCACGTAATTTGAAAAAATATTTCAATTCAGATTTATGTGTGGGAACCTTGATATTCATATTGTTGGGTATCTAAATATCTATATTTGTATCCTTGTCCATATTTTTATTAAAATAAATCGATGAATCACAAAATATAAATATTATTTTATCATAATTAAAAAAAAAATATTGAAGTTCTTTAATATTGAATTATAAAAGTTATAAATCAAAATATTTAACTTATCCAAAAAAAATTAATGTGATAAATATTTAACTAATAAATCAACAAAAACTTTACATTTCACACTTGTAACAACTTTTCAGATCACGGAGCCAGTCCAATCCAATTTAATAATCTATAAAATTCGAACACTATGCTTGAATGCATTTTGTAGGAGTGTTGAATGGTTCGAGCAATGTCTATGTTTGGATTTATATCTTAAATCAACCTATTGAAATCCAAACGAGTTCGATTTGTCAAAGGATTGGAAAATCTAGAGTCGTGTTAACAAATACTATTAAGTTTATAGACATGTCCATGGCTATTAATAAGAATTGGAATAGCGTTGTGTACTCACCCAAACCAATCAGTTATATATTATTTGGTTCGAATTTACCCCTTTATACTTTTGATTGATTTAAACAATGGATTTACTCATAACCTAACCAATCTAATGTGCAAACATAGCATTTCCCACGGCAACAGCTGCAGCTATTCGGATTTGTCCATCTTAATCATACAAACCAACCAAGCACCGAAATCATGGACCTTTTTTTCACTAAACAATTCTATCAAGAAGAGTTCAATTTAATTATATGTTATTTTAAGCATATTTCTATTAGTGCGTGTCATCCTTAGGTGTGTCAATTTAACTCTTTAATTAATACTACCATAACAGTAGATAGATAACTTGTTTAATACCATTAAGTGGTTAGCCAGGTATAACACTGAACAAGACAGAAAGGATCCAGGAACAGAGGAAACCCTGCCATAAAAATAGTCATCCGCAAGTTCCTAGTAACAAACATTCAGAAATTATGCCGGCTTGCATTCTCTCTATTTACAAACAGCCGTAACTATGCATTATGAGAACAAAAAGCTAATATTAAAACATGTATTTAACAGAGAAAAGAAAAAAAACTTATTGACTCTTTGTTGTCTGGACGGTGGATTGGCTCCTTCACATGGGCGCTGGAAGATTATGTATCATACACGACGGGCTATGCTGAACAAGATAATTTACAAGACAGACAGGAAATATATAGCAGCAGATTATTTATCAGTGTATCTCCCAAAAAGGAGAAATGGGGGATTCACACGGTGCCCATCAGGTAAAAGCTCTGAATTTGAAGAAGCTTTTGTGGGTTCCTTGTTTGAAGATGGAAACGAAAGAGAAAGGGAAAGTGACGCAGCGGCGACATCATCCTCTGTCCCATCAGCCAAACTATCTGGAAGGTTGTTTTTCCTGTCAACTGCCCCAACTAGGAAAGGCAGCATACCTTTAGGAGCGACGGGAGGAGGAGGAGGGGGTGGTGGTGGTTTTGTTTCACCACCTAAAGCAAGCTCTAGATTTGGAATAACATCCTCTCGCTCATGAATCCCTTTCAATGGCATGATATTCAGCACAGATTGTGAGCCATTGCTATTCTGACAATTAAAGGGAAAGAAGGTTCTTTCCATTGTTCCAAAGTCCTCACGGATGATTTTTTCATCGGAAGCTTCTTCACATCCTTTGTCCTCAACTGAAGAACAGGAACCAAGACCATTTCCAAGAGGTGCCAAACTATCATTAAAAGAGTCTCTACCTCTGGAACTGTAATGTCCATAAATCCCACCAGAACTCGTCCTTATCTTCTTTTTGGAACTTTCTCTGTTTTTTAATTTGCCATTTACCTCATTCCAAGGCATTTTCTGACAACCAGCTGCTGAAAGATCAACATGATGAACTTCTTTATCATTGGGTAGCTGGTACTCGACCCCTTCTGTGGACAGGTCCTCCTGAAGAGTTGCCTCCAAGTCAATATAGTGACGACCTTCTTTTGCTATCCTCTTAAACCGTTGCTGATCTTCATCGCCTTCCATTTTCTCTGAAATTTTAGTCTTAGTTATATTGATTGCAGCACCTGTTTCTTGATCTTCCACGGTTGCTTCCAAGTCAATATAGTGATTATCTCTCTGTTTCCTCTTAGGCCTCTGCAGATCTTCATCAATGTTAATTCTTTCTGAAGTTTTATCCTTACCAATATTGCTTGCAGCGCCTGTTTCTTGACTGCCAATAGTTTCCTCCAAATCAACATAGTGACAATCATCTTTCTGTTTCCATTTAGTCCTTAGCTGATCTTCATCACAGTTCATTCTCTCCAAAATTTCGTTCTTCACTTGCTGGTTAGAAATAGGTTTTGCTTCCACTACCTTGTTACTTACATTTGTTCCCATTTCTTCAGGAGGTTTAAACTCTCTGTACCATTCATACTCTAGCACACTAGCTTTCTGCATAAACCCAGAACATCTTTCAAAAAAACAAGAGCTAATTGACAGCAGAGTTAACACCAACTGTTCATAAAACTGGTTTATAACTAGTGATCTCATGACAGGTACAGTTTACAGTATAGCTAACAAGAAATGAGAAGTTAGACACATTCAAGGACATTCAACTACTGTAATTCATCCCGACACATACACAGGCATTCAACTAGTTAGTTTCCCCCCACAGAAATGGTCAAATGGATCTCATACCAGCTTTTCATTGCTAAATATGTACTCAACACCCCTGTTTGTTTTCCCTTTTGATACAGAGACCAAGAACTGCTCACATGGGAATATTGATGTGTAATAGTTGCAAGGCAACATTCATTTCACACCATTAAACTAAGCCATCAAAGCAGAACAAAATATGTAGAAATCAATCTCCACAATCTATCTAGGGAATCAGAATACCATTTCTAACTTAAATAGTGGGGGGCATGATCAGGTCACAATGTTGACACCACAAGTACATCTAAGCAGATTCTTATCAAGAAAAAACAAACTTTAGTCTATTAAACTATGCATTTAAGGATAAAATCATACCAGGGACGAACCAGTGGATTTCGTTTGTTGACATAAATGGTTACTGCTTTTTGGAACCCTTGATGTAATTTTGCTGTCAATTCTACCATTTGGCTTCTCTAAGCTTACTTTTTGTGAACACAAATGTGCCTGGCGATTTATATCAGTATTCCTACTCACAGAAATTGGAGATTGACCTGTGGAAGTGGTTGGGGGAAGTGCATTGCATGCTTTGTCGCAATTCATTGATTTTTCATCCTTGTGCTTTGATAAACAATGCTCAGACAAAGCCACAGCAGCAGTTGAAGAATTCTCCTCAATTGGCATTGCATTCAAACTTGGAATACAGATCTTTTTTGCAGAATCTGAACGATTGATCTTCCACCCCCTAAATACACCCCATAAGAAAAACAACATATTCCAGCCTGCCAAAAAATAGGACAGTCAACAGTCTAAACACATGTAGTGGTAAATGGATTAAAAAAATATTGTTGACAAAAAAGAAGTGGTTACAAAGATGTGCGTTTAAGATTCCAGTCACATAAATTGCAATCTAAGCATACAGAACCATCAAGGAACTACCCCCAACCTCACCCCACCCCCCTAAAAAAAGCGTAAGCTAATGAGCGAAGCTCAATAATGATTTTATAATTAACATCCCTCGTGGAATGGTCCTTTGGCCTTTAATCATGGACCACGGACACACCCACCTACCTTGTGCTGAAATTCAATTTTTCAATTAAAAAATTGGGGACAGCAAGAATTAAGCTCCTGGCTATTTGGTCGTTCACAGACCTTGATTCACCTATTGTTACAAACAATGGGGAGAACCGCCCACAAAAGCTAGCCTTTGTGGTTTGAGAACTAAAGCACGGCATCAGAATACCATACTTCCAAAGGAACTTGAGCCACACACCTTGATATGAGGTCCTAACATTCCACCACAACACTGCACATTCCCAGCAACCACAAAAGCTGACTGACTGCACTATAAAGAGATAGCTCTTGAATGAGTTTATATCTAAAACCCACAAATGGTTAAAAGGAGAACCATGGTCAAATTATTGGTTTTGACAAAGTCCAAATTCAACACAGAACATTCTCATTTTTTGCAACCCAAGTGCATTTCATCTACATCAGTCTTACTCAGAATTATGACATCTTATGAACCGATGTATAAACTAAAATCCTGAATCAAGAATATTGGGGACTATCCAATAGGCATATTTCCAAGTAACCGTCGAAGAAAGTACACTATCGAGTGTACTTAAATAGAAGCATGCTGCATGCCACTCGTGTGGAATTACATATCGTCCTTCCCCAAGACATTTTGAAAGACAAACATGCCACTCTTCGTAAGAGTGAAATCTCAAACAATCTTTCCCCAAGACATTCCAAAACTGTAAATGAACTAAATTTTGACAAGTACATGAACACTTATCGAAGCATAAACTTAATTGCAAACCATAAATCCAAAAGCATATATTCAGAAGTTGCTTAAAATGCTGGTTTGTCTGACAAAAGCACAGAATGATCCTTACGCTGTGAATTTTCTGGAAGTTGACTGGATGGGAATATGAGAAGTTCAACACCATCAAAAATTCCTTTAAGTGCTAAATCATTTCTAATCATGTGATCCAATAGACCCCTGTAGTGTCTCTCGTAGCTGTATCAGAATATCACAAAAAGTCAATTACTACAAGAAAATAAAGAAATATTTGCATCTCATGGCCTACTGTCAATATAAGAATGATATTCATATACTTGCCTTTCGACATCTCTGGCAAAGAAGTAAAGAGCTATATTATCTTCTCTAGCACCGTCATGATGAAACTGCGATGGCCAGGTGCTCAAGCGAGAAACTTCTTCGAGGGAAACTTCAGGACTAAATTTGGTCACTACCTCAAGAACCTTAGGAGATGCAGAAGAGGATAAATGTGCCTGAACTCCATTACATAATTCAGGAGGCTTTCCATTTCTATGCACTTCAAAGACACCCCTACACCAAAACAAAAAAATTGATGTTGAACCCATTACACACTTATTGCAAAACATGAAAAGTAATACAAGAAAAATCCAGAACTAAAATACAACTAGTTAATCAAAAAAGGGTTCTTACTGCCAGATGTATTCATATTCAGGAAAAGCCAACATCTTTGAAAGAGCACTTGAGATTGCCACAGCTTTTTTAGATAAGTCTCTCACTAAAGGCCTTTGAGCATTAAAACCAGCTAAATCTGACTTTCCTGGTTGGGAACAAAGATCAGTTGGACAAGAGTTAAGTTGCTTCAAATCGCTGGCAGATGAACATTTGGAAGAATCAGACGTAGAATTCTCAAGGACTTCCTGTTGTTCATGAGTTTCTTCAGTAGATATACTATTCTTAAGTGTGTTAGAAGCCAACACTTGGTCCCGTGAAGTCACTTCACAATTCAACTCTGTGCCAGAAGTAGAAATTTCATCGGTTTGACTAGATACTTCTTTCTTCCTGTAAATTTCAGGCCTTTTACGTAAAGCAGCCTGGATTGCAGCTTTCAACCTATTGCCTTTATGCATCTCCTCTTTTGAGATACTTGAGGCGGTGACGGATATTTCAGCACCAGAATCTTGTACAGTACTAGCGGTGCAACATTCTAGAGAATGGCCAAACTCCTCACATTTTTGACAGAATGGACTTTTTAATGAAATGGGAACAACTGGCCTTACACGATCACTAAAACTCTCTCGGGATTTCTCAACCTGGTTTGCTGTTTCTCGTGAACGAGGCAGTGCATCCTGTATAGCTTCATCATTACTGGCTGATGTTCTCTCTGTAAAATTCAAAGAAAAACAGAACAAGATTTAATATTATTTGCAAAGATAGTTCCAAGCACATCCCCATCTGAAATGTTCTTGCTGAAACTAATACAAGAACAGAACACATAGTTGGTGGCTTTATTATGCTGAAAATAAGATATCAAGAGCAGCAAATTGACCCCAAATACGAAGGTAAAAAAGAAATTTATGATGCATGAATAATATGCTTCTAATTGAGATCACACCTGAACTGCCTTGAGGCTCCAAACTTTTACGGCTTGTATTATTCAATGATTTTGAGGACGCACTTAATTTTCCATCCAGGTTAATCTTCAACTCTCGATTATTAACTGCTGAAGGTTTTATAATCGTGTCACCACGAGGTGTAACCTTCAGATCACCCTTAGATGTGGAAACAACAGAACTAGCCGAAGGTCGATCGTTCCTAGACAGATATTTTCGGTCGAATGCACCTGATTCTTTTGAATGTCTAGACACTTTCAAGTCCTGAGTAGTTGCAGACTTAGGTGAAAGCATTTTAACTTTTGATTCAATAGCACTTGATCGCCCCAAACTAGAGGATTTGAATAATGTCGATTTGCTTGTCATCCGAGCAGTTGTCTCTATATTCTTAGAAGTTTGTTCATTACCCCCTTTGGGTCTTGGCGGAAAAACTTCATCAACAAGTTTGACTCTCGGCTTGGAATTTAAGTTGTTGGATGAATTAGACTTTGACAATATACCTAATCATAAGAGAGAAAAAATGTGCTTGAAAAAAATGAAAGCCCAAGGAGACATGATAAAATATCGACATGGAACCCATGCACCCAGCTAGTTGAATGGTCTCAAGATCCAAAGAAAAAATTATAGAAAGTTGTACTGAAGCACAAAAATAAAGATAAACACATACTCTTTGAGATTTGACCTCGGGGGCCGATGGAAGGAGATCGAGCAGTCTCTGAGTCATCACCACCAGAGTTGTTTCGGAGAGGCATCAGAAGACCACCAGTCTTCCCTTTTAATTTATCGGGGTTCTTAAATGAAGATTCTCGTGACAGTGGAACCAATCTCTTGGGGCTTGACGCCTTTGGTGATCCTTTGCTTAATTCAAGAGCTTGCCTTTTTGCTGCTGGAGGAGCTACTTCAATGTTGTCAGAAGGTCTTTTGCCAGAAGCTTGTGAAGTAGAAGCAGTTTTAATGATTTTTTGTTCTTCAACATCTGAACCACAACAATTCAGTACTAAAAATATGTCAGCATACAATTGCAGCTATAAATATAGATATGAGTGCATGAATGCTAATTCTACTGTCAACATTAGAACAAGCAAATTCAGTATTCAGAAAGAATCATATGCATAAAGCAGGAAGCATAAAGGATGTAAAATGTTTGACCCCAGAACGCATTTTTTTGCAAAACCATGTACACAACTTCACTCTTACCCAGTCTCTTATTTTCAGTTTCCAGTGCATCTTGGCATTCCTCGCAGAACCAATCCTCTTCAGGGACTTTCTCAAGCATTTCTCGCATGCAATAGCTGATTCAAAGAAACAATAATGGTAAGACTCGTTTTACTGACAGGAATTTGCAATACAGTAGATATATGAAATATGGTGAAAGTTTCTTATGCATACGTGTGCTCTGCACCATCAGTGCACCTACAACATATGGCCAGTAGATCCTCACGACCAGCATCTCCACAGATGTCACACACCTTCACCTATTTTGCAATCAACACAGTTAGATTTAGAAATTGAGGTTAAGCATTTCCACAGATGCTGTTACATTCCACTTCTCCCATTCCCATTACTATCAAGTTTTGTTTCAGCCAAAGAACATACCAACACAAAGGAAATGAAAGATACTCACATCGTGTTCCACAACATCTGATTCATCACTCTCATTTTCAGATTGAGATTCCTGTTTGCCAGGTGATTTAACCAGCTCTTCAGCTTTCTCAAGATGTCCATCGTGGCCTGAACATTTACAGTCTTCAACTTTAGCATCACATACATCATTATCAGTATCTGCTTGTGACTTCGGACATACTTTCAGTAAAGCATTCGAATTATCGTCAACAATGTTATCCTTATTGGCAGTATTTGTCTCGCCAGAAATAACAATAGGTACACTCTCTTTGGATAATGATGAACTGCAATTCTCAACAGAGCCTTCTGAAACTTTTTCTGGTATATGAGAATTTGAACCCTTTTCCATGTGCATTAAGCTTTGATTATCTGAGAGAGATTTACCAGTTTGAGATTGTCCATGCAGCCTTTGTACCTTAGGTGAACTATGACCAGTGTCTGCATTTTTAGACGATGGAATCACCAAACAAGACATGTCAACGGATGGAGCAATCCCAGATCGCTCTGCCCCAATATGGCTAACTGAAGCTGAACTACAAGGTATATTAATTCCATCTACATTCCTTTGATGGCTATCATTCCTTAAATTAGCATCAGATGTTCTACTAATACAAGATGTATTATCGTCGTGACCTTCTAAATGTTTGGGATCCTGATACTTATTCATCAAAATCTGTCTACTCTCAGCATTTTCAGATAGAGAATCGTGACATGAGTTAACACTGAGCATATTACTTGCTTCACTGACAGCATGCTGCGTATTTTCACAAGCTCTGCTACTAAGAGAATGTACATTACTCTCATTCATAGAATTCTGACTATTAGCCTCCCCTGAGCGACAGTTGTCATCAGAAAACTCTACAGCCTTTGACCCTGCGAGAGCATGGTTCAGATGCATGCAAGTTGAACAAGGAGCTGAGCACACATTACAAGTCCCAGATTCAAGCCTCATATCACTGTTCTGAATCACGTAATGTTTGACAAACTTCTTTCCAGATTCAGGTGATACCTAATCAAAACAAAGCATGAGTTGGAAAAGAAAGACGAAACCTTTGACTCGCCATTTCAATAATTCTTTAGAATCCCTTCAATGTCAAAGTTTCACCATGTTATTGCACAGGATTAATACAGATAGTGTATCACAAACAAAAAATTTGCATCTGGATTTTTATCTATTTATGTTTGCTAAACATATTTTGAAGTCCAACTAATTGTTCATCTATTTCCTGTAATGTGTGGAAATTGTATGTTATAACACTTTCTCTAAGAACATTTGAAGGTTTGGGCCAAAAAAATTACTGTATTTGAATATTAATATACTAGGAAGCAATAATTTATATAGCAAGATTGTCTTACTACCCATATTGCTTTATAAAATCAGGTTATTGTTTAACATTGTAGATTTTAGCTGACCAGTTTGTTAGGAGGCTTATTAGTCGTACAAGCAGAGAAAGGACTGCTCACTTGAGCTAACGAGATGCATTTTTTTCTTGAAAATGAAATGCCTCCTTTAGAGGGAATTCTAATTTTCAATAGCTATCACCTATACTTTTTTACTATTGAATTATTATTCAAACAAAAAAAAATATGAGGTCTATAACTAAAGCCAAAAGTATATTTTTAGCACAGTGGACTTTTACAATGATCAGCCACTTCTTGATTAGAACAAAACAAAATAACAAACAAATAAACCAAAAATGTTTACTAAAACCAATGTACATACATGATATACTCAATCAAATGTTCCAATAATTTTGCTTGAAGATGACACTATGACAGTACCTCTAATCTTCTACTCGTGATTTTTGCACTGTCAATGCTAAAAAAAAATAAAGAATTATGGCAGCTTGTCAGGAAAAACGTTCATCATATTTAATCTTCCCAACCAATTCTTGCAGCTCATTGGACAATAATTTGAATCAGATACAGCTATTATTTCACAGCTTCATAACAAAAACGAAATAAAAAGTCGAAAGCAATAAGAAACAGAGAGTGAATTTACCCTTTTATCTCAGCATGTTACCCCCAACATCAAAAGGATTGATGACTATAGCTCAAGGTTCTAGCATCTGGAAAACTCGTTCTCAATACTGATGCCAAGCAAACAACACAATCAAACCATATTAAAAAAATTATCACACCAACATTTTCAACAAAAGAACTATGCAAGTACTAATTCATGAAATACATCTCTAAAGTCTAATCAGAATCTAACAGCAATAACAATTTTGCAAATGCTAATTGAAGTATAAAAAAGAAATGAAAAAAAAAATCTACAAGGTACCTACCTACCAAAATCCAAAACCCCTTCCACTTACAAATTGAAACCCTAACCCTTACCCAACAACACACTGAATTAACTCACCCTATCAGAACGAACAAGAATCCGAGTATTCCAATGTATTCATCTCAACACAAGAATAACAGTTTCAATAAATAAAACGAACAAATGAACAAATCAGATTCAAAATATGAACATTAAAAATAACAAAATCAAAAACCCTAACTGAAAAAATTTCACAAGTATCTAACACGGAAACATTATAGGTAACATTATTACCTTTAACAATAACAAGAGATAGCAAAGTGGATGTGATTTGGAGTCGCAGAAATCTGTTTCGTGAATTCAAGTATCTGCGAAGAACAAGAAATGAAGATTCAAAAACGAAATAGAAGAAAAAGAAGAGCATGCACTTCTTATATATATATACAAATTATTTTTATTACTATTACATAGAAACACACACACGAGACGATCTCATTCAACAATCTATATTTCTATTAATTATATTATCACACAAAAATAATAAAATTAAATTAAATTACTGCAACAATTTCGAAAAAACTTATTCTTTTTCTTTTCTCTCTTCAACTCGCTTTCTCTATATGTGATCTGAAATAAACATAAAATCCTACGAAAGGGTTTTTTTTTTTTTTCATGAGAATCCAAATCCATCTAACCCAGCTGGCTTTAAATTGCTATACCTTTTTCTCTCTCTCTTTCATCTCTCTAAAATTTATCTCTGTTCCTCAAAATGAATTTTGATTTATTATATATTCCAAGACCTTATAAAAAAACATAATCAAAGATTTCTTATTTATTTTTCTATATTATTTTTTTATTTTTATATAATAAATACTACCAGAAATATTTATACCATTTAAATTTGAATTTAATATATTATTAAAATTCAACAAAATTCTAAATATTTTAAAATAATAAATTTCATTATAATTAATTATTATTTTAAAGATAAACGTTGTGCTGGGGAAATAAAGAAGTCAAGGCGAACGAAATAAGAAAATTCGGTTACGTCAAAAAAATATAAGAGAAAACCCGCACGTGTAAAATGAAGTGAGACGTGCGAGTTGATAAGGCGCGTGGGAAAGGTGCGCGTAAGGATGGCATGGGCCATGAGTAACGCCTGAATGGCAAGCGTCCCTTGCCTTACGTTTTTTCTATATTTAATTTTTTTCCAAAATTAGACAACTAGTCTTTATCTTATTCTTTTGCATAAATAGTTTTTTTTATCTTTTTCAAGGCACGAGTTAATTATTTTTTCTTTAAATAACAAAAAAAAAAATTAACTTGATTCTTTGAAGAAAGACCGTGATATTCCGGTTTCTGGTGAAGGTTTGCTATAGTCAAAGATTTAGAGTGTTTGGAACCATTTCTATATTAAATAAAATTTATTAATTACTTAAATTTGATCATTTAATTAATAAATCTATTTTGTATGTTTAAAAAAGTTTACATCATTAAATTGATTTAATTCTACAACTAATTTTATTGCAGGTTTGTATGCATGACTATTAAATTCTCCAATAGAAAAAAATGCTTCCCAAATTAATATCAAACCCGAGTTAATAAATCAAAAATCTTTTGAATTAGACGATTTAACCATTTTATAGTGCTTTATTCAAGATTTTGAATTCAACTATCTTTGTAGTTTTATGCAAATAATATTTAATTTACATATAAAAAGAACACGTTAATATAAAATAGATTATATACTAA
>JBBPBT010000152.1:851910-870256 GCA_037974875.1 Cicer bijugum | reverse complement strand
TTTTGCAAATTTTTCATAAACATATTTATGTTTCGGATTTTTTTTTTAAGTTCCAAAAGTCTTATGGAATACAAATATATTTAGAAAAAATTTTATGATACACAAAGTTTAAATTTTTAAATTACATTTACTTTTCAAAAATATTTTTTTTTAATCAGAACCCAAATTAAATTTAATTGGATAAAAAATTAAAAAGATAAAATAAGTAGTTTATTTATATTAAATTTGAGGATAGAAGTATAATAGTAAAAATATATGGTAATATTTTGAAAAGAAAAATAGAACAAGAATACATTTTTTAGATAATTTGTATAAAATAAAATAAATTAATGTACAAAATACTCTTATTTTGCTTGAATTGTTAGAAAAATGATTAAAAAAATGTTTAATTGCAGTTTTAGTCCTCTATATTAGCTGAATCGTGAAAGTAGAACCCCTATTTTATTTATTCTCTGTTTTGGTCTCCAAACATAATTTTGATCCAAAACTTTTTTTTTTTTGTATTTATTTAAGTCACACAGTGTTTCAAGATCTCATTTGCAACAATTATACTTGAAATCTATAATCATAAATGATGTAGTACGACTTTAAAAATGAAATTTCATCAAATTTTTGACAAAAATTATGTCTGGAGGACCAAAACTGAGGAGAATCAAAATAGGGGGATTATATTCACAATTTAACTAAAATAGGAAGATCAAAACTGAAATTAAACTTAAAAAAAATCAAAATATACAATGGTAACTAATAAGAAGAAGAAAAATACATTAATGAAAAAAGAAATTGAAGATAACTTTTCTGTTTTCTTTTATGAATGTGATTATTGATAACGTCGTCAGATTGTCCAATAGAGACTATGACATAATTTATTTAAGACATAGTTTGACCCAACTTATTCAATGAAATGGTCAATCTTATATTCTTAAACAAAACTATTTATTTAAACAAGTGTCACACTTAAGCTTTTTAAACCTATTTATCTAAATAAGTGTCACACTTAAGCTTTTCAAAAAATCTATTAATTTTGATCAGTCAACTTATTTATGTAATGAATTATTTTTTATTTGTTTTGCTATTTTAATTAACTTATATATGACTTAATGTGAATTACGGTTACATTTACCATATTGTTTACTTTAATTAAAATCTATAATTTTGTTACAATGTTATTGAATTTGTTTTTTAATTTAATGTTTATAGTCATGCTAGCCACATTCATGTTTTTTCTTATTACACTCAAATAGGTTATTTGAATAATCAGTCACTTAAATTTATGTATATAGTGAAATAAATTTACGCACAATACGTTAATTGAGTTCGGATAGTTATTTGAGTGTCATTGGAATAAAAAGATGTGTAACCAACAAAATCTTAAGGTTTAAGTCTTATTTAGCTTTGTTTTTTGTTTTTTTTTTGTTTTTAATTTCAATTGCCCTATTACATATAGAAAATTATTGAGGGCTTATATTTAGTAAAATTGTAGATTGGTAGACATCTTAACATTTAACATATTCAATTATAATCGTATTTATATGTTTTAATTTTAAAAAATTAATTTTAAGTAAAGTTTCATATCAAACATAAAAAAAATAGCCTAATAACCGTTAATTAGATCAAACTCAAACTTTAAAACTTAAAACAAGCAAATCGTGTTTAACTAAAAATCTGACTCGATCCAATTTATTTTCACTCTTAGATGCGATATCGAACATATTTTTTTATAAAGTAAAAGATGAATTATTAGTTTATAAATAAAATAACGACACAAAATATGTTATTTGTATTTTGAAGAGTATCCACTAAAGAATTAAATCTATATTTATACATATATTTTGATATATTCTATTATTTAATAACAATTTTGATATACCGACCATGGAAAAAAATTACATGGCTAAATAATGCAAAACCACAATTTAGGCCATTTAAATATACTTGTCAAATTTTTTAAAACAAAAAACGATAGAATTAGATATAGTAAAAAAAGTTAAACTTCAATCACATAACAATATGAATTTGAATTCTTAAAATTCAATAATATAATAATACCGAATTCGAATTCTCGCTGAAACGATATATGTATTCAGCGTCCGTTATACCTCAAATATGATTTATCTTCTATGATGAGAATATATAAAAATTCATAAAAAAAATATGTTGTAGATAAAAATGATATGTGGGAACTAAAACTAACATTCTTGCTATTATTATGTCTTCCATTCCAAGTCATTGGCCCAATTTGCTATTGGATCCAAGTTTCGAATCTCAAGTCAGTGGGCCAAGTGCGTTGTTTGATTTGAAATTTACCTCCATCATTTATTTTTACCTTCCACTCCAAACTATATGAAAATACCATTTACTTTTTTTTTTTTTTGGTCTTATTCATTTTATCTTGTTTTATTTTTTACTATCATTTGTTAGTCAATTCTTTTAAAGCTAGCAAAATTTTAGAAAAGTTTAAATAAATTGTAAGCATAAATGCAGTTTTATCGAAAGTTGAATTTTCTTTTAAAAATACAGATAAATGTGAAATTTTTGAAATAATTATAAAATCTTTAATATATATATATATATATATATATATATATATTTCATTTTTAGTTTATGTAAAACTTCCAAAATGAGTTGGGCAGCTGATACATACTTTAAAAAGTATGTACTTATTTAGAAAGAAGTACAAATTTTGTTAAAGATAGGTGGCGCAAACAATGGGATGGGGCAAGTGATTAGTGAAAAAAATCCGTTGGATTTGATTAGATTGAATCATAGCGTGTTATTGCAATTGTAATATTCTTATTTATACGCGTCGATAATAAATGAAAAATGCTAGATTTACTGATTACTATATATTTTGCTATTTATTTGTGTGAACAATAATCAATCAAATCCTTAACCCTCCCTCCATTGTCGGTGTGCATGTGCCTCACCGCTCAATCCTCTCTCTATTTTTCTTCAAAATCCAAATAACTCCAACACACTTCTCCAATAAACTCTTTTTCTTTCTTTCTTTCTTTCTGGTAATAATTTTTTGTTTGATTTCATGTAATGCTTTTAAATCATCACATGATTATACCAATTGGGTCATTTTAAAAACGAATAAAGATTACATTTTTTCAAATGGGTCTTAGTGTTTACTGTGTTTGATTAATCATTGATTTGTTTTTTTTTTTTTGACAGAGATGAGTTTGAGTAATGGAAAAAACCACTCTTCATTACCAACTGGTAATGAGAAGAAAGCATTCAAGATCTTTGTAGGTTATGATCCACGTGAAGACCTTGCATTTGAGGTATGTCGTCATTCTATCATCAAAAGGTCTTCAATTCCTGTTGAGATCATACCAATTAAGCAATCAGATCTGAGAAAATCTGGTCTTTATTGGCGTGAAAGGGGTCAATTTGAGAGTACTGAATTCTCTTTTTCAAGATTCTTGACACCTAGTTTAGCTAATTATCAAGGTTGGGCTATGTTTGTGGATTGTGATTTTCTCTATTTAGCTGATATTAAGGATTTGGTAGATTTGATTGAAGATAAGTATGCTATTATGTGTGTTCAACATGATTATGCTCCAAAAGAGACAACAAAAATGGATGGTGCTGTTCAAACTGTGTACCCTAGAAAGAATTGGTCTTCAATGGTTTTGTATAACTGTGGTCATCCAAAGAACAAGGTTCTCACTCCTGAAATTGTGAACACACAAACTGGTGCTTACCTTCACAGGTTTCAATGGCTTGAGGATGATGAAATTGGTTCTGTCCCCTTTGTTTGGAATTTTCTTGAAGGGCATAACAAGGTTGTTGAGAATGATTCAACTACTTTGCCTAAGGCAATCCATTATACTCGTGGAGGGCCATGGTTTGAGGCTTGGAAGAATTGTGAATTTGCTGATCTCTGGTTGAATGAGATGGAAGAGTATCTGAATCAAGCCAAAAAAGAATCTGCTAATTAGTGATTGAATGAATTGTTTGAGGCAATGATGCATTTGGATGTTGTAGCATTGATCTCTGGTCATGTGTTATTCTTTATTTGAAATTGTTGTGTTAATTAAGTCTGTATCTGATGATGATGCAAGTTATGAGAATAGGAGTATGATGAATACTGCTAGTTCATATATCTTATGTAGTTAGTATTCTTTACTACATTATATTACATTGGCATTTTAGAGTGAGTAAATGCCCTTCATGATGTATTTCATTTTTTATTTGTTTAATGACCTCTGTAGGCTCTAACAAGAGGTCTAGTCTAAGTATAACTTTCATATATTTCAATACAAGGCTTTACTGTTACGAATAAACATTGTTCTTGATTTTTAATCATAAAAGATCAGCTCCAATATAGGTTGTGCAGCTTCTGCCTGATGCATATACTGTATCTTGATATTGAGAATGTAGAAAAATATATGCATCATAGTGAAACTGGGATGGAACATGATTTTGTTCGTTATACATAAGTGTGTCATGGTGGTTTTGCCTGAACCACATTGAGTCACCATCATTTTACATCCACCGAGATACCAAATATTTACATAATGACGTTTGTTTTGAATTCACCTGAAGTATATGAAACATTAAGGAGGGAAAGAATTTGACTCCTCAAACGTATATACAATTTCGTGGCATAAAGCCTGAGTTAGTGAAAACTTGTGTCACTTATATGATAATTATTTTGATATGTTCAAGTTTTTTTTATTCATGATTAATTAATAAAAATAACCGGAAAATAGCATAAGTTTCAGAGGATCTGAAATAATTAATAAGACACTCTTGAAATAATTAAAATGGTCATTATGTCCAATTCTGTTAAAAAATTGCTAACATCCTTGCATATACATTTCTATTAAAAAAACAAAAAGTAAATTAAGAATTTAAAATCTTGATTATTTTTTAAAAAAGTGACCAAAATTTCTATTGTCTCCCTATTAGCTTCACACATTTTCTTACGAGCTCCTCACCTTCAAGGGAGAAAATCAAACACCACTCTGAATGTGTCTGTGTTCTCCAACCCACAACAACGTGAATGCGCACACTCTTCTTTTTTTTTTCTTTCACTTGCTAACTCCATTTTTCTTGTATGCAGATCACAAACTTTAGACATTTTAAAACCGATCCAATGGTCGCATATGAATTATAAGATATAAGTTTCGTGGTTGCATGTTGGATCTAAGATGTGGGTATGAATGAAAGTTTAAAACTTTTGACATGTAATTCATGAAGTTGAGAAGTGATTTTGTAGTAATGTATGTTTTGTTGAGACTAAAAGAGTACTTCTGTACTAATAAGTTTTTGTTTGAATATTAGAGGGAGACAATAGAGATTAAAGTTCTCAATTTTAGTTATCCTTTCGAAAAATAAACAAAATTTATTTTTTATTAAAAAAAACTTAATGGTGTTAGAATTTTTTTACATAAGTTGAACTGATGAACTATTTAAAAATGAATTTGAATTTACAGAAATGTGAATCAAACAAATTTTTTTACAGAAACTAAAACAAAAAAATATTATAATTTTAATCACCAAATACATATTTAAATCTTATTTTATTTATGTTTTCATATTCATTGACAGTTCACTATCTTTTTGGTGAGCTTATATCAGTGCTCTTGGATTGGATCTTGTGGTCAAGGGGGAGGGGTTAAAAACTGTATTTGTCAAGTTGTGCATGTATATATTATTCCTTTAAATCGAGTTAGTATTATTATTGTTTTTTATACAACTTTTTATAAATAAGAACCAAAATATGAGAGTATAAACTGCTTATTATGATAATGAATATATTAACATTTAATAAATGGCTACAGACCTAACATTTGTTTCTTTTTAAATTTTGCTATCAGATCTTGTTCAGATGGAATCTCAACACCTGTTTCTGAGGTGGTAGACCACCATTCCATGATTTCTTCCTGCACAAAAGAAGCAACATCATCATCATATCCACATGAACAATTAGCCATTCCATAAAATTAATGATGCCACTTTATAATGTTAGTTATTAAACTATCTCTACAAATATCTATACCGTGAAATGCCATTGGACACATAAAAAAGGTTTATATTGACAATACATACAAATTAAGTTCAATAAACAAACGTAGATAATTGATTATTACCTCAAGAAAATCATGATTGGATATATAGTGACTTTCTACCATACAGTTCATCCCCCTTACTTTCACTGAGAGAGATTTTCTCATATGCTGCTCTAAACTATGTCTTTCAGTCTCTGTCATACACCAAAAGTTTAAAAGTAAAAACAAGTTATCCCAAAAGAAAAAGAACAAGGTATGATTCTACATTCAAAGACCAAGGTATGATTTTAATGCTACCATTTATATAAGCCACATGATATCCGGTTCCCCCAAGCCCTTCTTCCCATTTTCCAAGCCGCAGACGCAAGAAAAAACCATTAAGTTGCGAGATTGAGCCATGAGCAGTAATACATCTGATACAATCATACAAAGGACATTCTGTTAATGTTAAGTAAAAATCACCAAGATCCAATTTTATTGTAAGTGAAAATGTATGCTCTATGATATAGTTTTGATGTAATTTGGATTGTTTAAGGTTATTTCTAGTTTGATGCATTACACATGTACCATAAATCACATATAACCAGTTTATTATACAAAATATCATAGCATAAATTAATTGGCTTGCATTACTTACTTCAGAATTTCGGAGCGGGACAATTGAAGCTTTTTCACTGCATCAAAGATTCCGTCTGGGACATGTGAAATCTTCTGTTCAGCCATTCTGAATGGAGATGGTATAGGTTTGTCTTTTAATTCGTTTTCCTTTGAAGCAGAACCACATGATTTCTTGCATGATGCACTGCATTCTATCTTGAAGGTTATAATGTCATTTGATTTCTGCTTTAAATTAATATTCTGATCTGTTTCGTGATCGATTCCATCATGTATAGTACCACCAGATAAAATACAGTCGGCTTCATCAGGCTGCGGTCTTGCACTCCCTTCATTGTTTGTCGGCATGATATGTTTGATGGCAATAAATCTCCTTGCAAACATTGAAGCCATTTGCTCCGAATTCGTGAATCCTGGCGAAGATGAAAGGTTGTTGAACAAATAATTTGATTTATGATCACTATTTCCCTTATCTTCCTTAAGACCAATGGAAATTTTTGTGTCATTAGCAGGTTGTTCTCCAGTTTCTTCAATTTTACAGTGGAAACTTCTCTCATTGAGGCGATCAGAAATAGTCAACGGGGCCGTGGATTTTGAAGCAAATCGAGTTATCCACAGACTCCCTAGATTGTCTCTTCTGTGATAGATATTCTGTGCTTCCTTTCTCTCAGTTGGTGCATTTGAATCTACATTATCAGTATTATTTGTATTTTGTCTGCTTGAAGATGAATTTGATGCCATTTCTTCTTTGTCCTTATTAAGGCTCAAGTTTGAACAATTTTCATTCTCCACTGGGTTATTTTTGATACTTTCCTGACAGTTAAAAAAATTTAAAGGTTCTAGGATAGGCTGTGATGGACCAGCATCATATCTCGCTGTAGATGCTTCAAACTTATTTGATTGAAAACGCTGTTCGGCAAGGCCATTGTTCGCTGCAAAACAGGTTATTGGAGTAGCGTTTATTCCATGTACCATGTTAGTTGGTTCTAAATCCTCATTACTTTCTTCTTCTTGATGACGCATTCTTGTTCCTACATTCTTCAAACTTGGACGATACATCGACTGAAAAATGGATTTGAATCCTGTATTTTTTGGCACAGTATCTTGATTCATTTTGCATGAGATAAGTTTCTCGTTAGGCCGTGCATTATGATGATATGGATTTGCAAGGCTAAGAGGTAAAGTGTCTGAATTATGTTGAGTTGATTGTGAGAGGCCTTTCACCATGCTTGAAATCCAGTTTTTGAATGAGCTGTCCTGTTTAATGCAAGGTTTGGAACCAGAAGTTTCTTCTATGTTCTTTTTGACTCTTTTACTCCCAATTATCAACTGCTGTTGAATGCTACGCCTCTTTTTACCTGTGGAAAAAAATCCAGCACTGTTACGACTTTCAACACTTGAATGGCTGTCATTATCCATTGGTAATCTTACATTTGCGTCCCCGTCCGATAAGGATTTTTCCTTGCCTTTGTTTTTTGTCATGCGAATTCTGCTACTACATGGAGAAGGTGAAACCGAAAGAACCTTATCGCAAAGTAGTGTCATTTCATTGTCCTGAGATTCATTTTTAGTCTCATTAGCAATAACTCCACATGTTACAGCACAAGCAGTTTCAGTTTCAACATTTCTTAAATCATTTTCGGCACCAGATTCCCATTTTTCTAAGCAATTCCTGGTGGAGGATGTTAAATTTGTTCCAGAAGCACCAGAGTCTTTATATTCAATTTTAGGCCCAACTGAAATATGTAAATCATCATCTGTTGTTCCAGCTTCCTTTTTTCCAGTATCAATATCTATGCCTTCATTGGAAGGTCTCCTTGGCGAAGTATTTCGCTCCATGATAGTAGGTTTTGGTTCATCTGATTGAATTAATATATTATAAGATGGCCTTCGGCCAACCTGACCTGCACGAAAATCAGGACGCCAAATAGATTTTAAGGCATACACAACAGGAACAACTGAATTTCTTTAATAAATTCAATAAATTTCCTTCTTTGAACATGAAGGGTATGTTTCAAATTTTGGAAACTGTATTTAAATAACAACCTATGTTTCTTACATTGATAACAGTACATACCTGAAATAGTAGACAATTTATCAGTTTCAGTGCCGGCTTGTTGACCAGTGTTTTTCTCCCAATCTTTAGCTGGATTCCCATCTTGATCATCAGGCAAATTAGATGCTCTTTCTGCAGTGGTTATGTAAAATATGTGATTTTTGTGTTTCTCTTGTGTCTCTAATGAGATCACACACCTTCTTATTTATAATGATGCTGCAATAATTACATTCAATGTATAGGAAATTGAATTGACTAGGACTACTAACAATTAGCCTAGGGTGTTGCACAATCAAAGAATAATTAAAACATACACTGAATTTTAACACTCTCCCTCAAGCTAAAGCTTACTATGCTTTAAGCTTGTTACATCAAAACATTAATGAAACACGGAATGAAGAGTTGGCACCATTGTTGGACTAGTTTGAAAAGAGAAGGCACCATTAATGATTCATGTGTGAAAGAGTCACCACTGAATTGATTATCGGTGGGAATAAAATGCGCCACTAATATGATTCATATGTGGGAATAGAGTCACCACTGGATTGATCGTCAGTGGGAATAATGCGCCACTAATATGATTCATATGTGGGAATAGAGTCACAACCGTGTTGATCGTCGGTGGGAATAAAATGATTGTCTGAGCAAATGATACCTTTTCCTTGAAACTAAGTTCTCACAACAATAGATACAATGCATAATGAAGAGTTGAAAAATGAGGTTGCTCAAAAATCACCACATCATGAAAAGACCTGTAGAAGGGGGCCGGAGACAGGTGCATGCGTTCTCACGCACGAATTTGGTGGAGGTGCATGGGACCTATACATAGAAAAGACAGACACGCGTGACAGCGTGTGCAATGTTGGTTGGCAACAGGAGAAGCACCGTTGTGTTTGCCGGAGGATTGCGCAGCGGTATTTGTTGGTTTTGGCTGCGCACTAGAAAAGAGGCAGCTGGTGTTGGTACAGAGTGAAGACAGTGCTTTTGAGGCCAGCTGTAGCGTCGTGGCTGGTTGCTAGAAAGGCAGTCGAAGTTGATGGTGGATGACTGTATGAAGCCAAAAAATTGAAAGACTGAAAAAGGTGGTGCTGCCGGCGGCATTTGCCTCCGGCTGCGGTAGTGAAGCACAAAGACGGGTCACAAAATCAGAACTTGCTCTGATACCACGTAAAATATGTGATTTTTGTGTTTCTCTTGTGTCTCTAATGAGATCACACACCTTCTTATTTATAATGATGCTGCAATAATTACATTCAATGCATAGGAAATTGAATTGACTAGGACTACTAACAATTAGCCTAGGGTGTTGCACAATCAAGGAATAATTAAAACATACACTGAATTTTAACAGTTTATAATATCTTTGTTAGAACAACAACTCTAGTTCAGAAGAAAAATATACGAAAAACATAAACAGAGAGAACACTGAATGTTTGATCATTAAGTTTGGCTAATTTTTCCTACACCTCCGACTGCAGTATTAGGTTTATCGTGTACACGGTCTAGATTACCACATTACCCCCGAACCGTACCCAACATTTTTGGTTACCACCAGATCCTGCCAG
This sequence comes from Cicer bijugum, assembly GCA_037974875.1. Lineage (NCBI taxonomy): Eukaryota > Viridiplantae > Streptophyta > Magnoliopsida > Fabales > Fabaceae > Cicer > Cicer bijugum. The sequence goes on along the minus strand of JBBPBT010000152.1, from coordinate 859,997 downwards.
AGGAGAGTTCTGTTGGATTGAGGAAATGATTCCAAGAAAAAGTGACTGGTAGAAAGCTAAGAAAGTTCATAACCAATTAACCATTCAACTAATTAGGATAACAGATGTGTTTCTTTGTCATTCGTTAGGCATGCGTTAGAAGATGTTACCATTACCTATATTACTTTCATCGGCTTTATAATCAAGCTTGACATCTGAATCACTTATAGGATGCACAGAGGGAGCATCTGTTATAGCAGCATTACCGCTGTTGGCACGCGCGATTGCTTTAGATTTCACAAAAACATCATCTATAGGTTTACCAGTGGTAGAATTGCAACCAGTCACACTTTGTGGTGATGAAAGAACCATACAACAGCTTGGTCCAACATCCCAAAAAAGAGAACTATTTTTATTAGCAAAGCTTGAATCTGCATATTTAAGACTTAAACCTTTTTCTGGAGACCAAACTATTTCAGATAGAGGGTCATTGGCAGCTAATGTCATGTCAGCTCTGGAAGAAGCTGCATTTGCACCTGCACCTGACTCATTTTTCAAAATTTTCCAATTACAGTGGTTAGCATTATTCAGAAAGAGTTCACTATCATCACTCTTTGGTTTTATTTTTTTGTTTTCTGCACTCATCTTCAGAGGAATAAACTCTTCACATAAAGGTCCTGAAATATATTATTCGAATTGAAATCAACTTTTATATTGCACTTCAAATTAAAATAATGCTGCATGCGGGGTATATATATAATATAACAGTGTAAATGTTGAGATAACTAATTTCTTAACAGCAACATTAAGCCTAGTACCAAATTACTCAACTGAATTATGTGTTACTCAATAATCAGCTTTCTGAAATGCATGGACACATTCATCTCTCACTAAAATCAAATGATTCAAATTGTTCCAATAAACCATTATCCTAACTTTATGCAACGTTCAAGAGTGATTCATACCATAAATAAACTCGAATCGTTAGAGAACAAGCTTATGAATGAATTTAATCTCTAATAACGGACATGCTTCCTCATGACAAATCTTCATGCTGAAATTGAATTTAATCCAACAAAGTGGAATTGAAGCTCTGCAAGCAAGCAAGGATTCAAGTTCAACTCTTAAGTTTGACTATTTGACCAAAAATACTTTAATATAAAAAGCTTAGGTTATAAGGTGAAGGCACACGCTCATTGATGATTAATTTCCGTGACATATTATTATTCCCTGTACAAGTTTAGACTATTAAATTATATTACTATTATGACTTCAAATAAAATAATCAACAAATTCTAGATAGTAATAATAATAATAATATATTATGTAATCGGAAGTTACAACAATAAAATCTAATAGATTAAATTTGTGGATAAGATAAAGTGGATCATATTATCATATAATAATCTATTTGAGGAAAGCATATAGATATTAAGCAAAGTAAGAAGTGAAGAAAGAAACATACTCGTCGAATTTTGGTTTGATCCAGAAAACGATGAATGTTGTGAGAAAGAAGAAGATAGAAGAGAGTTGGAGGGCGGTTGCAAGTGGCAAAGAGCGAGTGAGTGAGTGTGCCAGATGTCATTTCATGACAGTTAATCAGACGCTGCATTCCTTTTTCTGCTACTGTACATCATGAGGTTTACCTTATGCCACGTGGATACATTCTATGCCACTCACTATTTAACGCTGATTTTTTTATGAATAAATAAATTCATCCTTCAACTTGTCAAATAATTCCTTAATTCTGCTAATTTATAAATATGGCTTGAAATTGGAATGCATTTGTCAAGGACATCTTAAATGAACATAGTTTTTTAAGCATGATCCCACGGCTAAACCAAACATATCACCCGAAACGTATGGCAACTTGTATGTTAAATAACTCGAGCAGCTACATGGTAAATAATTTTTATATCATAAGTTTAATGTTCAATTTATTCTTAAGTGATATGACATTAATACATATAAGATGATATATTTATTTGATTTGATATGTATGTTATAGTCTATAACAATACAAATTAAATTACAATTCCACTTATGTAAGTTTTTATATGTATATTTTATAGATTATTTTTATCTTTAAAATTTTGAGAATGTAACTCTTATGATTTTTTAATAATAAGTGTGTTCTTAGAACACTGTTCTTGAATTTTTTTTTTGAGGATTTATCGATAATTTATCGCGATTAAATTCTCAAGATGTTTATGACAAGTGTTTACTGAATAAATATCCTTATATATTTATTTTCTCCTACTTGTAATTAAATTTTTAAACGGTTCTTTGTAACCTACTCCATTATCTCATAGTGGAGGTTGCAGTACATGTCACTTAGTCTACTCTGATCTAGTTTGACTAAATTTTATGAATCAGAATTCAAGTTCATTCATTTAAATTGAGCTCAACTGAATCTGATTTTTATCTTGATATGATCATTAGTAACTCAATCCATATACCAAAATAGTTCAGGACAGTTGAAACACTTATTAGCATCATATTATTTATAATATCTATAGTTTTTATTTTTTTTTTCTTTAAGTTAAATTAACTTTTAATTCGATATACTATTATCATTTTTTTTATTTAGGTCTTACAGTTTCATTTTTTGTAGGGAAATAAAGAGCATTAAAGTTTTTTTGTATGAGGTCTTTGGTGCGCCATCTCAAAGTAGTCCAACACTATAACTCACTTTCTTGCAGAGGTGAAAATAAACTGGACCGAGCTAGGTATTGCTATGTCTGAGTCTGGTTTGTTAAAAAATTCAATGTCTAAGTCTGATATGTTGTCTGTCATAGATTTACTTTTTAGTCATGAGTCTAACATAAGCTTGACGTAGGCTAAGCCTAGACCCATGTCGGTCAACATGACCTATTCTCATCCTTACTTTCTTGTGAACCTATCATTTCCTTTTGGGATCTTAGTGATTATTTTTGTATTTATTTACAGACTTAATTTATACCAAAATTACCAACACTACCTTGCTTCGAATGTAACTTTACTTAAAACTTTCAAATCTCAAATTCAAATGTTGTGGTGGAAAAACGTGGTTGAATGAAAATACTTTTACTAAAGACAGCAACTAAGTTTTCAATGGAGATTAGTCATTGAAAAAGTTGATTAATACTTCACACTAACACCAACATAGTTATACTAAAATAAGAACTTCATCTATATTTTATGTACGATGGTCAACGTGTGGGACAATTTTACAGGCATTAATTAGGTTGATGGCCAGAATGTTTTAAACAAAAATTGAAGATATATCGATTATCGAGATGATTTGAGATACATTCGAGCTGTATTTTTCTAATCTCTAGTTGTAAGTTAAGTTGAGTGAGTGTGCCGGTATTTTTCTATCATTTGTCGGCTTCTAACCTTCTCACCTGGTTGGTTCATGGTTGTTTTCCCAGCATTCCAAGCAGTGTTTAGGTGGCAAAAGGAGGATAATTTTTTTTTCTTGGAACAATATTTATCTTTTTTATTTTATCAATCCAATCCATAATAACAGTGACATTTGAACACATTATATACGTAGGCATCTAACAAGACCTTGCCACACGGAAGCAAGAACGTTAACATTAATTAACTGGACTATATATACCAACGAATTACACATTCAGAAGACTATAATGATTGATTCGGACTTTTAGGGATCATAATGATATTTTACAACTCAGGGAAATTATCCCCCCTCTCTACGCCCTTCAGAAAAGGCACAGACTTGCAGCTTTGCATTCTAAAAAGCACAAAAGCGAGACGAATCCAATATGGTTGAAACTAATATAAAAAAATAATATTCATAGCCGCAAAATTAGCATTCAATAGCGATAAATATGGTTGTCTAAGTATAATTTATGATGAATCTTCTGAACGGCGATTAAGGGAACTTTCAACTGATGAGATCCTAGATCACTTATCTCCGTGCAAATCTGTGCCCTGCTCCCAACAACAACGCTCGTCCTACTGCACCACTGTGAATACCCAAAACCACAGCAACAGTCCCACCTAAGGCCACCCACTTCCAGTCCAGGCCATGACCATTTTGTGGGGCATTGCTGATGCCTTGCACCCTCTCTTCCAAACAAGATGCAGCCTCTGTGGAATGCAAGTTTCTATCAGAAGAAATCTTGGTTGTTTTACTTGCCATCACAGCACATCTCGACAAAGAGGCCTCTGTTTTCCTAGCATTCTGGTATGCTCTCATACCAGAGTGCAATTTCTTGACAGCTCCCCACATTCCATGGCGAACTCCTAACTTTGCAACATCTTTTGGAATCCCCATGTCTTCGTAATGCAAAAGGGTAACCTCACATGCGGACAACTGACCATCTCCTTTGCGAGATTCCACTGCATCAATTTTCCACACTCAAAAGTTGAAACACCATCATTAAATGGTTAACACTAACAAGCAAATAAGAATTAAATTTGATCAATTCTTACCAGGTTTGATTACCCAACTAGAAAAGTAGAGGTCTACACGTCTGGGCTTATCGCGTTTTGGCAAACTTGGATGGGGCACCCCCTACAACATTGAAGATTAAGTAGTAAGAACTAATAAACCTTGTGTTTACACTGTATGATCAATATGTATTTCATCTTATCTCAAGAAAATTGACAGCACAAATATAGGTTTATAAAAATTTATATTAGCTGTTACAAAAAGAAATATAAGAAATGGATTGCAACGACTACTAGAAAGCTTGTATTAACAAATTTTGCGCATCATAAGTTATAATACCAAACAAGAATAATTTATGCTCAATTGTTTCTAGTGATAAATTGAAATATTTGCTATTAGTGCCGTTGCACCAATGGGACTTTCTTTTCTAGTAACAGAAGAATGGAGACTAACCATTGCGAAAGAAAAAGAAGATAAAAAGCCACATAACAGAATTGCAATGAATTATGTCAAACTCCATAGCCATACCTTTGTCACACAATAGTATGCGTTTCCAGCCTGCCAAATCCTTCGAGCTATAATATATTCCCGATCACTACAGAAAAAGGGGAACTATAGACAGAAAGTGTAAGTGAACCATACCAGTGTGCACTAAATATAACAGTTACTAATACATTTAGTCTAAATACCTTTTTAATCCAGTGAACAATTGTTGTCCCATTATGAGAGCATTCCTCCAAAACTTTGCAGTGTGCGAGCATAGGATCCCATTTGGGACGAAAATCATCATCCCAGAAGAAATCCCTCACCAACTCAGGAGTTGCATCTTCAAATACAGTTTTGCTACGGTAAACTGTAGGACCTGTCTGTTCAAAGATCCAAATATCAGAGGCTGACATATTTTAGTCAAACTACAAAAAGAAATAATCATCAACATAAATTATGACTATGTACTAAGTCTTTTGGGTGTCAAATATGGAAATATAAATAACTCATATAAATCAACTTTAAACTAGGAGGTAAAAGTGCTACAAATAGAAAGGATATCTGAAATAATCATTTATATGTAACATGTACATTTTTTGACAGTTTATAGACAATATCCGCATGAGGTTGAAATTGAACATCAGAATCTACCTCAGAATCATAACGCCAAGCTTTGTATTGCATATTTGGTGTAGATCTCTCCATAAAACTTTGCCAATCCATCACTCCATCCTTCCCTTCAAGAAGATGCAGAAGATGTTCCAAATCAGCCTGAGTAACACTATCCTGCTCTCTCTCTCCAGCCTTATCACCGGACCTAATGAATGCCCAATAACCAAGTTCCAAAATGAATAAAACGCTTCATTCTTTCACTAGCAATGCAGCATAATAAATCAAAAAGCCATCTAAGAACTACAAGTAGGCACTCAAATACAAACATTAATTCAATAATGTTTGTGTACGTTACGAAATTCGTGATACAGTAAAAAAGCTGATGGTCATATTGAAGAAAATTAAATTATGCACACAGAGGAAATGCGATAAAACTTAATTAAAAGCTTAAACATAGAATCACAACGGGAGTAAATTAATAAGTATGCATCACATTAAACTACTACAAGATTATCAATGCTACAATCATACTCTAAAAGGAGCTAAATAGAAAATGATATGTGCCAGATATCCACTAAAATCTCCCTATCCTCAACCAAACAAAATTAGATAGTGTAGTCTAGACCAGCTCATAAATGTAGAAAACCAGTTCCTAAAAATGCTGAAAACTAAATCCAAAAGCAACCATACATATAAATACTACAACACACTCCGAGTACATTATCACTAATTCAATATTTTGATTTCTCCTACTCCTATCCACACAATACCGTGTGTTACAGTTTTTCTTTTTGAAGATTTTGTATAGTAAAGTATAATAACAACCTCTTAAATGAATTTAATCAGAGAACAAGTGGCAATAAACATTTCAAATCAAATTAATCAACATTATTGAAATCAGGTAAACATAAGATAAATTTCAATAATTCAACAAATCAATAAAAACCTAATAATTTGAATTCAAAGCAAAATATGATGACAGTAAGTACCGAAAAGTTGCGTCGGAAGAATTAGAGGCGGCGCTATCGGAATGCGAAGGTGGAGAAGGATCTTGTGCTTTAGCCTTGTTTTTGAAATTGGACCAATAGGTGCGGCAAATAGAGAAAGCGGAGAGAGCGGTGAAGGCTAACCAAAGACGGCGAGCACCGAAACCGGGAGGAGCCGTCCATAGGAAGCGAAACTTGCTTCGAAGGCCGAGGAAGAGGAGTCCCGTCCACCGTGGCCGCCATGACCAGCCGATGAACAAGCCGATCATGACGGCGAGCCAAATCGGAACCGCACATAGCAAAATATCAACGAATGTTTCGGTTATCGAGGGTTTCTTCATAAACTCCACAACATCAAACAAATAATCCTCCATTTTCCTAATAATAATTAAAATTAAAATTAAACTATCTACCTCGCTGTGTTTTCTTAATCTTCTTCTATCGCTTCGTCTCTTTTGTTGATGTGTGAGTAATAGAAATCGAAATTTGAAATGAAATTGAAATTGAAATTGAAATTCAGATGATGATGGAATTGGAAACCCCTTTGCACAGAACACAGCCAACAACGAGTTCCCCACCTTCCATCCTTCATCCAACGCAACACAGCACGGGGATAATAGATTTTTTTTTTAGTGAAATACGGGACACGTGGCGGGATATTTGCCGTCGATATGCTTTTATTAATTATTAATGATTTGTTGAGTTTGGCAGCTAAGTCCACGATCTTATCTGATTAAGTGTACATGTACATTGGTTGAAGAAACCGGATATAGTTTCTTTTGTTTTTTTTTCCCAAATTAAAACTTTTTTTTGAAATTAGATAAAACATACTATACATGATTTGTTAAATTAATTTTGTATTCACATTAATGATAATTCAATAAATGGATGCTTTTTTAAAAATCAACTACAAAGTAGAATCATATCACAATATAATGAATTTTTATTAAATATTACTCTGGATTAAATATACATAAAAAGAATAAAAATAAATGGTTTTAAAAGAACTTAAATTTAAATATTGACTAAGACAACTTTTATTTAATATTATTTTTTCTTTTAACAGAACTATAAAATAAATTCAAAAGAACCTTCTCAAGAATTAAAATTACATGTGCATTACTATACACAAACAGAAAATTATACGAGATATCCAAATTAATAAAAGAAAATCCAACACACTCATTGGTGTGTATTCAACTGCGAGGTTCTATGAGACATATAATACACTATCTAATAATTTCAACATTTTTTTTTAGTTTAAGTTTTATAAATCCATTTAACTCTCATTATGTGATGGATTTAAATTCGAGACTATGTTAAATTTAAATACCACATTTAATGTTTAAAAACTTTTGAAAAAAATAAGTCACATGCTACTGCATAATTCAAACACGCATTTATTTATTCAACTTTACTATTTTATTAATATGAAAAATGCTTAAAGAAAAGTGTAGATTAGATTGCTACCTAAAATTCAAATGAAGAAAATATCAAAAATATATACGAAACATTTATGTTTGATGGACGATATCTTACTCTAGAAATTTAAGAATATGAATATAATTACTTTTTGAAAATATTGTTTTAGCTTTTAATTCTTTAAATTTAAGAATATTTTT
>JBBPBT010000152.1:769354-780435 GCA_037974875.1 Cicer bijugum | reverse complement strand
ACTTATAGACTATTAGACCTTCTAAGATTAAGTACACTTTAAAATAAACTATAAAAAAATTAAAATTAAAACCACTACTATTAAGAGAACATATAAATATAATGGTTAGAACGAGTTAAATTTTATAAAATTTGATTCTAATTATTAATATTATTTAGTTTTTAATATCTAATATGACCTTTTAAATAATATAATTTTATATCATATTTCCTTCAATTTTATACATAAAATCTAAAATCATAAATATTTCAATTTTGAAGAAAAGTTGTTCATTTAATTTATTTAAAAGCATTAGAGCTAGCCTTTTGCTAAACCTAGTCATAGTTGGTAAAGCAATGTTACTATACTAGTTAGCTAAGAGCACTTTAAAAGAAGCTACTACCATTACAAAACAACTAAATCCAATCCGTAATATTATCGATCGATTGGTATCAAAGGGAACAATTAATGTTGGTTTATTCAACGCAAAGATGATGAATATTATGAATCTTTGTGCAATATTTTTCACGTAAAGATTGAATCAACTACCAAACGGTATTTTGCACATCTCTTTGTTATATTATATTAGTATATGTAAAATAATTTGAAAATAACAAAAATATACTCATTATTCATCAAGAATAAAAGAAAATGACATTTTTCTAATGGGCGTTAACTGTAACTATAAGATTAATTATAAACTAATTAAGATATAGTATTGATGTTGAATAAGATTGGGTCTTGATTGGTTGCAAAGCACTAACCACAATTGAACAAATAATTGTAGAACATTGAATGGTTCAAATTTGGGACCATATGTGCCTTCATAACTGACCAACACATGTAGGTGTTTTGTAATTGCAATCTTAATCATAATTAATTCACACGTCTTTCAGCCAATATTTTTTTATAAAAAAAACTACTACCTTAGTCTCTTTTAAGCAAGAAGATTATTTCTACATTAAGTTTTAGTAATTTATATTTTCTTTCCAAAATTATTTTTCATTTATTAAGAGAAAAAAATTAGTTAGTCTTTTATTTCTATTCACTTAATTAAGGATATTTTTGTGAAAAGACTATTTTGAGAGAGTTATTAAATAAATAAATAAATAGAGGGTTTTATATATAAGGACGGAATAATATCAAAGATTAAATAGTAGTTTTGTTTAATTAAAAAAATGATAGTTTTGTCAAGAAGAAAAAGAAATAGAAGATACTATTGAATTAACTTTACATTTAATTCAAATTAAATAGATATATAATCTACATTAGTACTATTTAATAAATAAGTGTAGCGTTCCATGCTAACCAAGTTTTTTAGTATAATAGAGTTGTTATAGAAAATCCAAGTCTAGATATTAGATATTAGTCATAGTCACAAAAAATTTCTTAATTTAGATCTTCCCTAAATTAATATGCATTTACACATATAAAAAAAAAAAGCTATAGAAAACCAAAAAGAAGTGCAAGAAGATCTGCTTCTTGCTTTTACTTTTGTCTACCTAAATAATCCAGGGTAAAATTTTCGAGGCAGTCAATGGGAGCAGCAATTGATTCTTCTAGTTTGATTCTTTGTTGCTTTTTCTACTTTGTGTGTGTGAGAGAGAGAGAAACTACATTTTGTATTTGTGTCTATCCTTTTTCTTCTTTTCCTAATGGAATGGATTTTGGGTTTGGTGTACTTTGTTTAGTTAATTTTCAAAATATGACAAACCTCTCCTCACACATCACTATCTTTTGCATTAAAGAGAAGACATTCACACAAGCAAATTGTACAAGAGAGTATACCCTCTGACAAAGACATCTCACTTGTATTATTATAAGTACATTTGTTTTTGTTTTTTTTAAAGTTTATTTAAGGTTATAAAAACGATCTAGTATTTTATATTTTTTAATCATAGAAGTGCTAGTATGATTAAATTGTTGTTTGTTTTTTTGCAGCCATAGAAATTTATATTACAAGGGGAAAATGTTTGTCATAACTAGGACAACATGTTTGGGCTAAGATGTGTAGCACTTGATTACTAGAGCAGTTCAGTTTGTGTGTCATACTCTCAAATCCCAATGTTGGTAAAGTATTCACCATAATTCTATAATTATGATGGAGCAATTCCTAAATGTACATTTGAATACATGATTTAACTAAAAATTAAAAATTATATTTTTTAAGATAAATATTTTTGTTAGTGATGGAAAATATAGTTTTACAATATGTCGGTGAAATTCACATTGGGATGCGAGATTGACCAAATCGATGCTAATGGCTTAAATTTTATGTAATCGTTTGGCTCCATATATTTTGTGCACCTCTTCTAAAATAGGGTAAAAATGTGTTGCTTTTGGGTAAAAAAATCATAAAGGCATTATTGGGACACAGTACAATGGTAGGTATAGTTCAACAAACCTAATAACTCAGATCACACTTGCTATAGCGTTGCATGAAGTTTTGTTGTTTAGGCCTTTTGTGGGTGCAAGTACAAATTGTAGGTGTCTAGGTAATTATACATTCAACTAACTCAACTTATGAAGAAAAAAAACTATTTTTTTTTAGAATTACTTTATCTAAAATAAAATATAAATAAAAATATTAATTGAAAAATTAATGTATTAGATTAAAAATTAAAATCACATACATCAAATTTTCAATTTTTTTTTTTTAGATTTCATTATGGAGTAGTAGATAGTTTTTTGATAAAAAGTACTAGTATTTATTATAGGCCAAAATAAATTTACACATTCCAAAAATAAATTTTTGGAGGTACAAAACATAATCAAACACGCACTAGCTGATTGGTAGTCTCTCAAATAGACTGGACAAGTCCATCATCAAGTTTTCAACCGTTTTCTTGGGTTTGATTGGCTGGCCCAAAATAAAAGACAAATAACCCAAATCAAATATAGCGGGTGGGCCACAAAGAAAAAGCCCGAATTACAACAAATTGTTGCCTATTATCATTTGCTTTCAATAGTGTATTTGGAAAGTGGAGCAAAATTTGAGATGGATGAACATTCACCTTAGATAGGCTCTTTTAAAGCAAAAGTATATTGGGAGTATCATTTTCACACTCCTTTTGGAAATATATGTATGAAGAAAACCTCATTTCTATACCATTTGGATGTATATTTCTAGACAATAACACAATTTTTTTCTCCATCCGAAAATGTATTTCCAAATTCTTATATGGCTATTTAGAAATGTATTTCGGAATTTTTATATGGCTTTTTAGAAATGTGGGGGTGAGAAAAGTTGGATTCAAGTATATTTGGAATCTCATTTTCAAATGTAAAGGTTGGTACGTCTACAATACAATAAGTATTCACATTATTGATGCATCAATTATAAACTTAGGAATGATGGATATATTGATGTTGGATACAATTGATATGTATTATTGATGTTGAAAAAAGTCTTACGGATTTATGCAATTATGCTCATTATTTTTTATGGCTTTCTATTTTTATATTTTCAAAAGGCTCTAATTGACACATCTAGATTAATCCGAATGTGTTTTTTTGTCAATATACATCGTTGGATTAGTCTATTCGTAGAGTATTGAGGTGGAAAAAGAAATTATCTTCTTTTTTATGCATTCCAAATACAAGTTCCAATGTTGTGTAGTGATTTGTATTTTGAATATATGGTTTGATGTTTGAGTGTTTTCTTTTTCTCTCTTCTCAATGTTCTCAAATACATGTTTGGATTGGTCGATCCAAACATGTAAAATACATCTCCAAATTAACTAATTTGCATAAATTTTAGATACTTTTGTGAAGATTTGAGTATGAAAAAAAAATAAGTTTTTTTCATGTTTTGCACATGCATTAGAATTTTGTTGAGAAAAAAAAATCTTACTTAGCTTGGCAATGAAATATAAGACCTATATCTTCTAATGTTCAAAACTAGTTTATGTTTAACCAAGAACCAGAATAGAATTTTGATCACATTTCTCCATCATTTTAGTTATTTAAACCAGCTACCAAATCTTATCGGCACATCTAAAATATAATGGATTGATAGAAGTAACAAAGATAAAAAACAACAGAAATAGTCCTCTTAAAAGTACAAAAATCATGTTATTTTTGTAAAATCAGGCACATAGCTTTCGTCTATAACACTTTTTGATGGCATTCAGGTAGTATGTTCCCTGACCATTTACATAATTTGTCAACTTAGTTCAAACTCCAAAGCATTAGCAGAGTAAGTATTGACAGGAATCATAAAATACATAACAATCAAAGCTCTTATTTCATTCACTAACTGCATTACAAAAACCAATTTGCAAGGATGAACAACTTATTATCTAGTAAAGAGGTTCCACCCTTGGATGCTGCAGCATTGGTTTCGTCATTCAAGAAAAGGGTAGTCAGTATAACCAACAACTGGATCAGATAAGTAAAATGTCTCCCTATTATACTTGTTAAGAGGAGCATCAAGTGCAAATCTCTTTGGCAAATCTGGATTAGCTAAGAACAAACGACCATAAACAACAAGATCTGCTCTGTCTTCAGCTATAGCATTGATCCCATCTTGTCTGTCATAACCACCTGCAACCATGAAAGTGCCATTGAAGGCCTTTCTCATTGGCACCAAGCTATGAGGGCATTCAATTTTTTCATTAACAGTTTTCATTCTTGGTTCCACCATGTGACAATACAAAATACCATATTTATTGAGGGCATTAGCCATATAAAGCCCCAACTCTCTGGGATTAGAGTCACCACATTCTGCATATTCTGCAAAAGGTGATAATCTAATTCCAACTCTTTCTGCACCTATCTCATTTGCAACAGCTTCAACAACTTCCAAAGCAAATCGACAACGATTCTCAAGTGATCCACCATATTCATCTGTTCTATCATTCACTTTATCTTTCATGAACTGCTCAAGTAAGTAGCCATGAGCTCCATGAATCTCAACCCCATCAAAACCTGAAATGTTACATAATTGTAAAATGCCCTAGCTAAATCATTCTCATTTTGAAGAAAGTTGCAAAAGATGAGTGAAGTTACCAGCTTCAATAGCATTTCTTGCAGCAAGTCTAAAATCATTAACAATGTTGGGAATTTCATCAGTCCTTAGCCTCCTGGGAGGAGTGAATTTTGCAACATCAATACCATTACTTCTAATCTGTGGTGTGAGTGATTTATCAGTAGAAGATATAGGTGCTTGTCCATTTGGTTGATAAACTGTTGAGAATAAAACCATACAAAAACAGTACTCATAAATTAAGCTAGTAAAATAATCATCATGTACATGAACAGTTGAACATTTATGAATGAACAGAAGAATTTACCAGAATCAGAAACCCTTCCAACATGCCAAATCTGACAGAAGAAAGTAGCACCATGAGCATGAACAGCATCAACAATAGGTTTCCACGCTTGAATTTGTTCATGAGTCCAAATACCAGGGGTGTCTGGATAGCCTTGAGCAGTGTTGGAGACACCGGTGGCTTCTGCTATGAGAAGACCACCGTTAGAACCAATAGCTCTTTGAGAGTAATAGAGAATAGCATGTGGTTGAGGAACGTTGTGGTATGATCTCTGTCTCGTTAACGGTGCTAATACAACTCTGTGAGAGAGATTGAATTTACCCATTTTATAAGGAGTAAGAAGAGGAATCGGATTACCAGATTCAACAACACCACCCATTTCTTCAACTTTCATTAATAATTTGAAAGATGAATTTCAAACTTTGTATTTATACCCAAACTAAATCTGGAAAGTGGTGCTGCTGCTGGCGGCTTTTATGTAATTAACATTTTTGCCGCTCATTATGTCATCTAGTGCGTCACTAAATCACCGCACGAATAAATAAATTAATTAATATGATCACACATATATTTATAAATTTAAATATAATTAGTACTATATTTAAAAAATCATGTCATTGGATTTAGAGTAAAGTTACACTCATTGCTAAAAATTGATGTGACATCGATAATCATACATGTATACTTTTAATTTTCCACATATATTTAACACTTTATTTTATTTTTATATTACATCACCACATATCATATCTATTAAATTTCTCTCTCTTCATTAGTTTATATCTTAAATACCAAACATTGCTTTCTATATTATCCTATAATTTGGAAGTTCAATTCCACATTTGATGCTACAGCATTGATTTCTTCATTCAAGAAATGGATAGTCAGTGTAACCAAGAACAGGATCAGAACCATAGAATGTCTTTCTATTATACTTGTTTAAAGGAGCATTAAGAGCAAATCTGTTTGGCAAATCATGATTAGACAAAAACCAACGACCACAAGCAACAAGATCACCCATATTTTCAGCAATAGCATTGTTTCCATCTTTTCTATCATAACATCCTGTAACCATAAAAGTACCATTAAATGCCTTTTTCATTGGCACCAAACTATGAATGCATTCACTAATATTTTCTTGTCTTGGTTCCACCATATGACAATACAAAATATTATATTTATTTAAGGTATTCATCATATAAAGTCCTAATGCATTAGGATTTGAGTCTCCAAGGTGATAGTTTTATTCCAACTCATTTGCAACAGCTTCAACAATTTCCAGAGTAAATCGACAACAATTCTTAATGGATCCACCATATTCATTTGTTCTATCATTCACTTTATCTTTCATGAATTGCTCAAGTGTTACCCTTGAGCAGTGTTAGAGACACCAGTAGCTTCAGCTATGAGAAGACCTCCTTTAGTGGTTCTCTGAGAGTAATAAAGGACAGCATGAGGTTGAGGAACATTGTTGTATGATCTTTGTTGGTTAGTAGTGCCAAAACTATTCTAAAATTAAATTAGTAACTCATGCACATAAACGTATACATAAATACGGTGAGTGAATACTTAAACAATTTGAAATAGAGTGATCCATATTTCCATTTGATTAGTTAATTAATTATGAACCGTTCCTTAACAATAACAATAACTAATGAGGAAAATATACACTTGAATATGAAGTTGAAGTTCAGAGGTACTATTTTTTTATTATTTATATACTAAAACTAAAACTGAAAAGTAGTGGCTTTATGCTTTTCTTGCTGATGTATGCTATTGCGTTGCATTCTCAGCTTTGACTCGCAGTCCAATTTGACTCTGTAATCACACAATTAATGTTTGTGGTTTAAAAACAAACACATACAATTAACTTTATGAGAAAAATAAACCCTTCAGTTTCAAATATAAAATAAAATAAATTAACCAAAATAAATGTATTAATTATAAATTTTGAACTAGATATATAAATTTTTTCGGACTAAACTTTGTTTTATATACAAAATCCGAAAAAGTATTTTGTTACTATGGCTATGTTAGTGAGTCCTGGACCATTCATTAAAATTCAAATAAATAAATAATATGTGTTGACACGTCCCAAGATTATAGCGGCATCAAACCAACAACTCCTTCCTCACATTACCCTAGTTTTGGGTTACTAAAACAATCCTTATTGGTTGAGCGGTGTTAGTATCATAATGGTTACAACAGTAGCTACAAAAAAGTTTTAGGTACTAAAATAATCCTCTTATTAAGTCACAAAGCTCATATATATGGCATTACAAAATCAGGTACATAATAGTTTTACACACTGTTAATTCTAACAGAGAAGAATCAATAAAAAATATAACCATCAAAATTCTTATTTCAGAGACCAACTTCCCTAAAAAACCAATGTGATAATGGAAAAAAATAAAGCTTATATAATATGGAGGTTCCACTTCCATCCTTAGATGCTACAACATTGTTTTCTTCATTCAAGAAATGGGTAGTCAGTATAACCAACAACTGGATCAGAAATGTAGAATGTCTCTCTGTTATACTTGTTGAGAGGAGCATCAAGTGCAAATCTCTTTGGCAAATCTGGATTAGCTAAGAATAAACGACCATAAACAACAAGATCTGCTCTGTCTTCAGCTATAGCATTGATCCCATCTTGTCTGTCATAACCTCCTGCAACCATGAAAGTTCCATTGAAAGCCTTTCTCATTGGCACCAAGCTGTGAGGGGTTTCAATTACTTCATTGGCAGATTTTATTCTTGGTTCCACCATGTGACAGTAAAGAATATTGTATTTATTGAGGGCATTAACAATATAAAGTCCCAATGCATTTGGATTAGAGTCAGCACTTTCTGCATATTCTGCAAAAGGTGATAATCTAATTCCAACTCTTTCTGCTCCTATCTCATTTACAACTGCTTCAACAACTTCCAAAGCAAATCGACAGCGGTTCTCAATGGATCCTCCATATTCATCTGTTCTGTCATTCACTTTATCTTTCATGAATTGTTCAAGTAGGTAGCCATGAGCTCCATGGATTTCAACCCCATCAAAACCTGCAATTTGCACCCCATTAAGCATTTTAAGTGGTTTGCAAAATTTCCTAGTGCCCTTTAAAACAACAAATAGTCTTGTTTCTGAAAAATATTTTAGTGCTATGATTGGTAAGTATTTTCCAATTTTAAAGAATTTGGTAAAGATCAGTGAAGTTACCAGCTTCAATAGCATTTCTTGCAGCAAGTCTGAAATCATTGACAATATGTGGAATTTCATCTGTCCTTAGCCGTCTTGGCGGCGTGACTTTTTCTGAGCCTTTGCTTGGAGTGAGTGGCTTGTCTGTAGAAGATATTGGTGCTTGCCCATTCGGCTGAAAAGCTGTTGAGATAACATGGAACATGGACATTTTACTGTTAGAGATACAGTAGGCCAAAGTTATATGATTGATGTCTGATAAACATGTTATATAGTTTACACTTACAACAAAGCAAATTGACACACATTATTCACCAATTGTTTAATTAACTTGAACTAGTTAATGTTATAAAGATGTCCTAGTATCTAAGCATGTCTCGTATTTTCCATGATGAATTTCTTGATGAAATTGCTTCCACATTTGCATTTTGAGATATAATGACTTCGAAAAAAATAAGCTGACAGAGCTAGGATGTTAATATTATATTTGGCCTATACTCATGCAAATGTTTTATTTTTTCTCTTAAATTGATTTAACTTAAACCTAGAATTTATAGTTTTAACCTAAAAAATTGATTTTTAACCTAAAATATATGATTGAAGCCACTTTGATATGAACAAATTAAAACATAAAAAGACCTGGAGATGAAACCCTTCCAACATGCCAAATTTGACAGAAAAAGACACTGCCTTTGGCATGAACAGCATCTACAATAGGTTTCCATGCCTGAACTTGCTCTTGAGTCCAAATACCAGGAGTGTTTGGATATCCTTGAGCAGTATCAGAAACACCAGTAGCTTCTGCTATGAGAAGACCTCCTTTAGAAGCTCTCTGAGAGTAATACTTAACAGCGATTTCTTGAGGAACATTGTTGTAGGATCTCATTCTAGTAAGCGGTGCCAAAACAACTCTGAAAATCAACAATGGAGGTTAGCATTCAAATTCAAATTCAAATTCAAATTCAAATTAATATATATATATACCTATGATCGAGATTGAATTTGCCCATGTTGTAAGGTGTAAGAAGAGGGACGGTATTAGCAGTATTGATTCCCATTATGATAATCGTTAAATTTGAAATGCAAATATATGAAATTGAATTTGAATTTGAAGGAGGTTGGTTGGGTGTGTCTATATTTATACTATTTGGTAATTTAATTGACAAAGTAATACGGGAGGTGTGAAAAGTCTTTTTGCATTTGCGTATTGGTGACGTGAGGCATTGCGTTAGCATACTTTCCTTTCACATTGTTCCCATTCAAGGTTGTACCTCTCCGCTAAACCGTCCACGTTCCTTCTTTTCCCATTTCATTCATTAATTCTCCGCCGTCACCCGATCTCTAATGTTGTTTAGTATTACGACACAAGTTACAAATAAATTCGAGGGTATTTTCGGTACATAAATAGTCTACTTCTTCTACATTTTCTTTTCTCAATTCTTTTGGAATGTCTTTTCGCTTATGATTTTGATATAATGTTTTTTGTTTTTAATATTCTTTTACTGCTAAAGATACCATGCAATGTTAATAAAAAATATATATTATTTGAACACAGATAATTGATATAATATTTGTTATGTATATACTTTTTATTGTATTTATATGACAAAAAGTATTTTGTTTTTATTTTTTTTATTACTGAGATATTTTTGTAATATATATATAACTTTATATTATTAATTACTTTGAATATTTCATAAACTATAAAATAAATTATTAATAATTTATTTAAAATATATTTCATTAATTACTGAAATACAAACGTTGTAAACGTTGTCGTCGTTATTTTTAATTTAGATTCAGTGATTGTAAACGTTGATGCTTGTTTCCTGTTCCTTTTAGATGCCTCATACATGGTTATCTTGCATGTTAGTCATGCCCATCCTAGGTCATGACCATCCTAGTTATCACCTAACTGAACACATGCTAACATTAAGCATATTTATAGGAGACATACTTAATATAAACACAAAATTTAGACGCGAAATTTTGGGGAACACATAAATAAAAGAAGAAAAAAATTAAGATTTAATTATAATTTGATCCTTCACTTTAATTTTTAAATAATAATAATTTGACATATTTTATATGATGTAATATATAATTCTATGATATATAATAATTCGAATGTATTAATTATTTATATGTCGTGGATTAAATTATAAATATAAAAAAAATTATAAAGTTGAATTTTAAATTTTTATAATATTTTATTTTAATTTAATAGATATTACTTATTTTACAATATTACATTATATGTCATGTTATTTAAAACTTTAAAACATATTGCATCGTCTTTTTTAGTTAAAAAATTAGAGGAAAAATCAAAATTGTTTACTTTAAAAATATGAAGATCAATGTCATGAATTAATAAAAATAAGGCGATTAAAACTACAATTAAGTTAAAAATTAAATATATGACTAAATTATTTATCATTTTTTTATCATTTTTGTAACTTGTGTTCATGTAAGACTATTTTGGATTGGTAAAATTGAAATTATTACTTTTAAAACATTTTAAACACGAATTAATAAAAAATATTTTAATTAAAAATATTATTTTACAATTTTAAATTATTGAACTGTTTGATTTTATTAAATACTTCAATTAACTTAATAATTATCATCTATAAGATACA
>JBBPBT010000152.1:746455-769013 GCA_037974875.1 Cicer bijugum | reverse complement strand
CATCTTTAACATTAAAATAATAGAATATATGGATTTATCCGCGTTAATCTTAAATAAATGTCATTTACTCGGAATTTTTTTATTGAATTTGTGCATAAACTAATTATTTCTAAAATTTAATTTTGGTATAAAAATTAGTTAATGTTACTATAATATTAATATAATATTAAATTGAATGGATTAAATATTTAATTAACATGTAGCAATAAAAATTTAAATATAAATTATTTTTATTAAATTTGATTTATAATTTATAAAATTTAAGAATTAATTTAATTTTACTATTTGAACAATCAATTTACCTATTTATTATTAAAAAAATAACACTTAAATAAAAAAATAAGATCACCGACAAATAGAGGCGATAATAATTTGAGTCGAGTTAAGATTTGCTAGACTAGCCAATCATTGATATGTGGCATGTTATAGACTTAATTTTTAGGTATGAGTGTGATATTTATAGAAGTTTTGTATGATTTGTTAGCCTACTTAAAAGTTTATTTCATTTTAATATTTTTTTAATGAGTAATCAATTATATCTTTAAATAAATTAACGAGTTAATATATCAATAAAATTAAGTTATATTTTGATATATAACATCACATCTTGAAGAATGTAAATTTCTATACATTATACTTAAATTATATTTCATAATAATATTTTTAAATATGTCAAAAATTAAATAATGTTAATATGCGTCAATTACCGAAAGTCGAATATGTGATAAAAAGATTAAAATTTAATATAATATAATAATTATAATAGTAAAAAAACATTATCTATATTTATTTAAATAGGTCAGTCTAAAAGACTTATTATGCGTGACATGTAGCATAGTCTTTTTAACTAAATAGGTTTTTTAAGAAATTATGACCTTTAAAAAAAAGACTGACCTTGGTTTGGACGTAAGCTAGGTCGTATGTTCCTGTTGGTCGGCATGACTTATTTTCATCCCTACTGGCAAAAGGAAGCTTACTTAGAAGTTGAACAAGAGAAGCAATTGATTATTTTCACGTATATTTTCATTGGTTAAATTACATATCTGGTCCATTAACTTAATTTTAGTCTTTTATTTATTTTTTCTTTGTGATTTTTATTTTATTTTAATTTTAATTTTAAGTGACAGTTGAATCTTTTATGTTTTAAAATGTCAATAATGTTATTTTATTTTTTATAAAAATTCATCAAAAAATTTAAATAAAACTTATAGAATTAATTATTATCTTCAATATAATGTAAATTTTGTCAAATTCATAACATAACTATTTAAATAAACTCATATTTTAATCCATAACAAAATAAAATAAAGACTAAAGGATCAAATAAAATAAAATAAAAAAAAACATTAATTAAAATGAAGGGATTACGAAATCAATTTAATTTATTATTCTAATTATTAATTAATTAATAACTTAAGGTTGGTTGAAGAGGTCGAGAGTGAGGTTCGCAGATCCATCCACCACCACCGCTGCCGCCACCGTTATCGCATATTATTATTATTATTTCCCTTCTCCTCTTCCACTTTTTGTCCTATTCCCTCTCTATTTGACTTCATTATACCTTATTCTTACTTCAAATTCACACACTCTTTCCAACCGCAATGGCTTCCCTTTTCATTCGCCGCAACTGCAACGTCCTCGCTCGCGCCCTAACCGGTTCGCTCCTTTCACCTTCAATTCCTTATCAACATCTTCCGCATTTCCTTTTCATTATTCTTTTACTACATATCCTTCTCCTCCAAATCTTACCATCAAATGTTCCGAATTATTATACTTACGCATTCATCACATGCTTTAATTAATCACAATCAACTGTTTGTTTTCCTATGATTCCTTTTCCCCTTGAACTTGAAATTATTATTATTTTTTCCATGTCCTGAAGTAGGTAATGTTTATATTGCTAATTCATATTTTTTTTTGGATAATTCTTGCTATTATGTTATCCTCTGAATTCCAATGTATACTTAATTCTTTCTATTTTGTTTGTATTGTATTCAGGAAATAAGGAGCATTTTTGTCCGCACTCTCAGTTCGAATTTGAATGTTTAGGTGTTGCTTTAAACAGAATACCTTCATATAGCCGCAGTTATGGTTCCACCAGAAATGATTTTACCGACTTGACGTAAGTATATACATGTATGTTCCACAGGTATTCACTGTGCCATGTTATATTAGTTTGAAAATAATTGGTTTGGTTTTTCTTTATCTCAATGATTATATAAATTTTGATGTAATTATAGTAAATCTTAAGTCATGTATCACTTCCATTGAAGTGTAATATCATTCTCTTGGAATCTCTTCTTACTTATGCTTACTATAACTTGAGATAATTGTGCCAATTGAGATAATGGGCTTTTTTGAATATTCTTTGTTGTGCAAAAGCTGTCATGCAATGGTCATACGATTGTATCATTGTTATTTTTAGTTCATATTTAATGGTTGTAAATTCTGATGCTTGTTTCCTGTTTCTTTTAGTTCCCCTCATACATGGTATCCACAGGCCAGGAAGAAACGTCGTAGGGTTATCCTGCATGTTGGTCCCACTAATAGCGGTAAAACACATCAAGCTCTGAAGCAACTTCAGTCAAGTGCTTCTGGTAAATTGCTTCTCCTTCTTTTGAAATGGCAATGGTAATCAGTGATGTAAGAGGATGTTAACTTAGTAAGATGAATGATTCATTATTTTTAATATTTTGTAGGAATATATTGTGGCCCTTTAAGATTGTTGGCTTGGGAGGTAGCAAAACGATTGAACAAGGCAAAAGTTCCATGTGATCTCATTACAGGTCAGGAGAGAGAGGAAGTTGAGGGTGCAAATCATAAGGCTGTTACAGTTGAAATGGCTGATGTATCAGCTGATTATCAATGTGCTGTTATTGATGAAATTCAGGCAAGTCAAATTTTCATTTTGAGACTCCTTGGTATTATGTCTAAAATAGTTCCCAGGAATATTTTGGTTTTATATGAGCCAAGATAATAAATTTCTCATCTTAAAGGTCTGGTTCTTATCATAGTCACGCCACATCAGTTATTCTGTTTTAGTAGTATTACTAATTTAAAGTTAAAAATAATTTATTCATGATTGAAGCATCTTCATTGTGGGAGACATTGATTGCTTTGTGAGCTTTGCTAGTCATTTTTTTTATATCTTGTTATATGAAAATATAAGCATATAGGTTTTTCACAGTATGCTTGTTACTGTGAATGCTTTTGTATGTTAACCTTTATATTTCTTTCTGCATTTAGATGTTGGGGTGTAATTCAAGGGGATATTCTTTTACACGTGCTTTGTTAGGCATTGCTGCCGATGAACTTCACCTTTGCGGTGATCCAGCTGCTGTTCCCCTTATTCAGGAGATATTGAATATCACTGGTGACGAGGTTGAGGTAACGAAACTTATGTTCTCCATTAAGTCTCTGAATAATCACTAAAAAGTTATTTTCTTTTGGGGTCGGGTGATGGGAATGGGGTAGATAACTTATTGCTTGCAGTAATTTCATAAAATGAATTGGCCATTATAGTTTGAATCTCTCTGACTAATTTTTTTCTTCACATGTACTGCAGATTCAATCTTATGAGAGATTGTCACCTTTAGTCCCAATGAAGGTTCCTCTTGGATCCTTGTCTGATGTAAGAAACGGTGATTGCATTGTAACCTTTTCACGTAAGGATATATATAAATTGAAGGTGAGCTTTGACACTTTTTTTAAAACTATTTTTGGTATGAGATACGGTAGATATATGTAGATAATTTATTTGAACATTTTTTTTAATTAATATTTTAGTACTCTGAATTCAAAACAATAAAGGGCATGGGCATGGATATCTGACTATAAATTTCCTTATACACTTGCATTTTTTCTATGATATAATTTCCTTATAAATTTCCTTATAAATTTCCTTATTGACTTTAGCTAGCACTTAATTGGGATTGTCTAATCTGTACTATGATATAATTTACAACTAGGGTCGGATTTTAATTGACTCCAATCTTTTACCATCTAATTGAACATTACAGCTTGAAGAGTTTTTAATCATGTTCCCGGTGTTATTTTTACTCATAAATATATGGGATGGAGATAATAGATACATGGCCAGAACTCTCATGAGCTAGGGAAGGTTTAATCGCTTAAACAATATCTTAATCATTATTTTTTATTGACATTGGTTCACAGAAGATGTGAATGATAGGATATTATATCTCATAAAAAAAGGCCGGCTGCTAACCTATTACGAATTAAAAAAAAAATTAATTGCATGTTTTGAAATTTTGCTTATGCGGTATGCACTTTGAACTAACTTGTAAAAGTTGACATTCATATTGCTCAGAAAAGAATTGAGAGAGAAGGAAAGCATCTTTGTTCAGTAGTTTATGGTTCACTGCCACCAGAGACTCGAACAAGACAGGTATGAGCTCCCACCTTTCTCTAAGAAGGTTTAGGTTTCCCTTTTGAATTACACTTGCTTCATGAGAATTTGATATTTAAGTTTTAAAATTTACAGACCCTAAAATATTTGCCCTTTGTTTTGTTCTTTTGAATCTTTTGTTGTATGTCTAATTCAGATAAAACCTCTAAATGTTTCATTTTCCCTTTGAATTTCCCTATATGCCAATGATTTTTTGAGTTGAAAGTTTCATTAGGACTGCAGGCAAGCATGTTCAATGATGCAAGCAGCGAGTGTGATGTTCTTGTGGCCAGTGATGCCATTGGAATGGGTCTTAATCTAAACATCTCTAGGATAATTTTTTCAACCATGAAGAAGTTTGACGGTTTTGAGATGCGAGATCTGACTGTACCTGAGATCAAACAGATTGCAGGTAGTATGTAATTATTTATAAGCTGATTTCCATTGCTCCAGAATTTGATTAAATGTCTGTAGCTGATATGTAAACGTAAAACCACTGATAATTTATGTTGTTTTATTTTATTTTATTTAGTTACCATAGGTAGATATATTTAAGTCCAATAAGACTAAAAATAACTTTTTTTTGGGAGATTTTGCAAATGTTAAATCAATTTCGAGCGCTGTAATGTTATTACACTGAGTATTAGCCTTGCATGACTTTTCTACCATTATCTTTTAACGTGAGACTAGTCGGCTATACATGTTAGATTAAACTTCTGGTTTAAGTTTACTTTCGTACCTAATCTCCATGGGCTTTAACGTGCCTTCTTTTTATCTCTCTTCTCTCACTCTACTCAACCTATTGCTTCTCCTTCAGACGATAGACTCTCAATTAATTTTGATTTTTTTGTATTGTTTCATATATTTTAATCAATTAATTTTAATGTTTATTTATGTAATTGATTTGGCATCCACTTCAGGTTTAAAAACAATTACTAAAACCAAATATATATTATTCACTATTCTAACAGAGATTTTATATTTATATTCTATTGTAATGTGGAGACTTGGAGTAATATGTTCTGTATATTTGGGTTTTGGATTGTAAGTTATTTTCGGATCGCTTGAATGCATATTCTCATGCAGGGAGAGCTGGTAGATATGGGTCAAAGTTCCCTGTAGGAGAAGTAACATGCATGGATGCAGACGATCTACCTTTGCTCCATTCGTCATTGGACTCTCCATCACCCATTTTGGAGGTAACCTAACTTCCTAATGCCTAATTACTCTGGCGCTACCAAATATGTAGTGTAAGGGAAACTGAAAAAATGAAAGCTTCCAGTAAGTATACACCTTTGTCCGAATTTGGTTTACTTTTTATCAAATCTTTTATTGATTATTTGTGTAATATGTATTCTGATGCAGCGTGCTGGATTACTTCCCTCCTTTGATCAGTTGTATATGTACTCACGATTACACCCCCAAAATGGTTTCTATGAAGTGCTGGTAAGTTATATGCTCATTTGGTTGTGCATATAAAACCATCCACCATGAGTTTAATTGTCTGAAACGTAATTCCTTGGTAAAAATAAGTTTTTGGCTGTCTTCTCTTCAAAATGATTTAGCCCCCAAAATCAGTTCATATTCTACTCTGTTCTGAGTAGATTTGCCGCCACCCCCCCCCCCAAAGTTGATTTTGCTCACAAAATTTGTTTAGAAATAACTTTTTGTTTTTCTATACAAATATAAGTTACTCTATGGTCAATTTTACTAAGTCAATTCACTCAAAATCAATTTTATCCACCATAGATCCAAACTCTTACTAAATCTGCATGCCATATCTTGCATTCTGTCATCCAGTGGTATGGTAGTTTGTGAATTATATCTAGATTTTTTTTAATTGTTATCCAAACAAGACTGCTAGTAGAAAGAGAAATGTGATTCACTATTCCTAAATAAGTAGGTGTCTATTAACCAAGTGTCCTCATCATCTGTCAAATTGTCAAAGTGGAATCTCCGTAGATTTCTTAACATCAAAACTTATTATCCCATTATTTCCCAAAAATACATATTTAATTTTGCTCTTATATTGCAGGAGCATTTTATTGACAACGCCAAATTATCTGAAAAGTATTTCATTGTTAATTGTGAACAAGTATTGGTATGTCTTTCTATAGCTGCATTGCCATTGCATCATGGACATTTCCTATCAATGTTATATTGTTCTTCATTATTAATATCATTTATCAAATACCCCTCCATTATTGATTGTTCACTGATCTCTTAATTGCTTTGTGGGTATTGTTGTTTGACCGACACCAGAAAGTGGCTGCTGTTATTGACGAGTTTCCCCTTGGATTGCGTGATAAATACCTTTTCTGTATCAGGTACATTTATATCTTTTGGGAAAGTTACATTTTTGGAATGCAAAGCCCCAGACTTAAGGACAATTCTAGGAATTGAAATTCTAATAAATTAGGGTGTCTGTATTTTATAACCTTCTCAATTACTTTTTAACTGATACCCATAATATTCAGTCCAGTTGACATGGATGATGAGATTTCATCTCAAGGCCTGACACAGGTAATTAACATTTAGTATGTATCAAACATGTTTATGTTTAGTTTGAATGGTCATAAACATGACACTGACGCATGTTGCACCAGTTTGCAGAGAATTATGCAAAGAAAGGCCTTGTCCGGCTTCGAGAAATATTTACACCAGGAACACTTCAAGTACCCAAGACGCCTTGTGCTCTTAAGGAGCTGGAATCCATCCACAAGGTTTTTTTCTGTTGCTTTAATTTTTAAATCCTCCGACACAACTTTAAGCTTGCTGTGCTGTGACCTATGCTGTGGTTGGTTTTTGTCATGAGACAGTGAACACCCTTTCTCACCAATGAAACCTCATAGTTGCTTTCACTTTGAAGAGCTTTGGAATGTATGCACTATGCAAGCAAAGTCACAGTCATTAACAATTTCGTAACTTCAGTCACCATTTTAACAACCATGAACATCAGACAGACTTGCCAATATTTTCCTTCCTTTAATTTGATGGAAAAAGTTGATAAACCACTTTTTTTAATTGATTTTGAAGGCGTTAGCTTCTGAGTATATTTGCAAGTTTTGATTGGTGCCAAACTGCAGGTCTTGGATCTCTATGTTTGGTTGAGTTTTAGGTTGGAAGAATCTTTCCCAGACCACGAGCTGGCTGCATCTCAAAAGACCATTTGCAGCATGTGCGTGTTTCTTAGTGTTTGACTCTTTGTGGTACACTGATTTGTCATATTTTATCAATGAACTAATATTTATCAATTTGATTTTATAGGCTGATTGAGGAATTCCTAGAAAGATATGGGTGGCAGAAGCCAATGGCTAGAAGGCTACCTTTGCGTAAAATGTCAAGTTCTCTGTTATCCCAGCACTTGAGGGAAAATTAATAGGTTGCGCTTAATCGACGACATGAATGCATGATTCCCCTGACTGCATGGAATCTGAATCCTAATTCCCTTTCCATGCCAGCACTTTGACCCAGCTCACATTTGTATGATCAGCATTGTAAAAGTTTCAGATAATATAATTTTCTTTTTGTATATTATATAGGTTCTTTTGTACCCCTTGGGCGGTTTTATCACATTTTTATCATGACGTGTTGTATCATTTTACATTTCTTCATCTAAATTTTAAATATTGTTTGATTTTTCCTTCTTTTTGTTCATTTTGAAGTTGAATATGTCATTAATTTGATTCTTAACTATCACTTTCTCTCTCAAATTTAGTCATTGAACTATAAAATTATAATAGTCACTAAACTATTATTTTTTATCAATTTTGTCCTTCACTTTCTTTAAAAATATGGGATAGAATAATAATACAAATACTAACTTGATTTGATGAATTTAAAATAGTTTAAGGATTATTTATTATATTTATGTAGTTCAGGGATTTGGATTAGAGAGAAAATTATAGTTTATGCAATAAATAGATGGTTTATTGTTTTCGGGCTAGACTAAACGCATATCAAAATGTTTGTCAATGGTAAATCTTATTTAGAAGTATATTTAGTTACAAATCAAACTTAATTTTCTTGCATCTCAATATGATATCAACCTCAATTTCTCTAAAACTGTGAGCTTTCAATTGACGTGAAACATCACCGTGTTTTTTTATTTATCTAAAAAAATCACATATTATATTAAAATAATGAGTGATATTAACATGTGTCTTAAGAGTACATGTTAAGCATTCCACATATAGTATTTATATATTAAAAAAATCGACTGCACAATTTTCGAAAAGGAAAAATACAATTTTCAAAACAAAACTTCTATTTTTAGTATTAGGACACATGTTACTATGTTAGCATTTCCCTAAGATTACGAAAAATCCGATTTGATACTACCCTTCCCTTGGAAACAAAATTGTTGAGAGATTTTTCTGATTGAGAAAATGTTTAGGGGTTAATTTTACAACAATGCACTTGAATAAATCTTGGTGCAAGATAAATCAAAACCCCCCTCCTCTGTAGCATAAACTTCTAAACGTACATATGGTGCATAAATATGAGTCCTGGCTGCATAAATAAACTTCTAAACGTACATTGGGCTCATGAAACAACAATCTTTAGGGGGGAAAATCTTTCCAAACTATCCTTCCTAAACATTAGGTAGTCCAAAGTTCAATGACCACGGATTATTAAGTGACCTAAATACGTCGTTCCTCTAGCTCTAGGACACGTGTCATCAATTCCTCAACGTGATCTTTCTCCTTTGACATTTTCTTGGACTCGAGCTTTCCCACCAATAGCTTGAGTGTGCATTGTCTTGGAGTTAATCCCTTCAAGACCATCTCCTCAAAGAATCTGCAGGCATCCTCAAGTTTTCCACACTTAGTCAGACTATGCACCAAAAGTGTGTAAGTTCCAAGATCAGGGCTTAAATCATTTTTGAACATGTGATCCAACAAAAACTTGAGCACCTTCATTCTCTTCTTTTTGCAGCACATCTTGATCAATGGATGATAAGTCTGTATATCTGGCTTGCACGATGTTTCTTCCATTTCCTTAAGCAACCTAAGAGCAGTCTCTTCCTTTGAATGTATACAAGCAATAGTAATCATAGTATCATATGTCACCACATCTCTCACAACACCTTGCTTAGGCATATCCTCAAAAACCTCACAAGCATCCTTTAATCTACCAGCTTTGCCAAGAATGAACACCAATGAACTGTAAAATGGAGTGTCAGGCACAATGCCATCTCTCTTCATTCTTTCATATTCGTCCAAAGCTTTGCTCAATTGCCCTGCCTTACCCAATGCAAGCATCACAATAGTATAAGTCACAGCATTAGGAGGACAACCATTTTCTCTCATTTCCTCCAAAACTTGATCCACTTTGCGAAAATCCTTGTCGTGACAATAAGCTTCAACAAAATTATTATATGAGAAAATATCAGGAACAAAACCATGTTCCTTCATTTCCTCCATTGCTTTTCGGGCATTCTCAAAGTTTCTAATTTTACACCACCCATGAATCAAAATATTGAATGAAGAAGAGTTCAATGGAATCAAACTCTCAAACTCAAAAAGAACTTTGTGGGCAAGTTCGACACTTTCTCCTTTCACCAAAGCACCTAAGAGCACATTCAATGAACCTATGTCCTTTTTGACACCAAACTCATCCATACTTCGAAAAGCTTCAATGGCATCTTCATGCTTGCGACTCTTTGCAAGCCTCCTAATTACCTTAGCCATAGTATCCAACGTCACATACCCTTCAAGTTCCGCCATTTCCTTCACCAACTCCCACATGAGATCAAATTCCTTGAACTTTCCCAATATATCAACCATAAAATTGTAGAGTTCAGGAGAATGCTGATAAGGTGTTTGTGTTTTTGCCCAATTGAAAAAACCAAAAGCTGGGACCCAATCGTTGTTAAACCTCTTCAAAATCTGGTGAACCAAACTATTGGAAACATTAAAAGCATGAACTTTGAGTGCTTGAGTAACCAATTCAGGAGAAGAGTAGTGTTCCTTTAGAACAATACTGATTTGTTCAACATCGACAAGATGCGTACTTTCATCCAAAGTTGGCTTCACAAAAAGTTTGGGTTTTGTATCAAGAATGTTGGAATCAACCCAATGAGCGAGAGAAGGGACAACAAAGTCTTCATCCGAAGGGGTTGTCAGGTTGTCGGA
The DNA here is from genome assembly GCA_037974875.1 of Cicer bijugum. Classification (NCBI taxonomy): domain Eukaryota; kingdom Viridiplantae; phylum Streptophyta; class Magnoliopsida; order Fabales; family Fabaceae; genus Cicer; species Cicer bijugum. Next base: position 758,468 of record JBBPBT010000152.1, on the reverse strand, counting down.
GAACATGACCCATGATGGTAGTTCAGGTGATTCGGGTGAGAGTTGAGATTGAGAGTTAACAATTGTGCAGAGAGGGTTTGTATATACGAAGAAATGCGAGACATTTGCACTGTTGCAAGTGCTGATTGTTGAAGAAATGCGTTGAGTGAAATGGTGGAGGATTCGGAACTTGGAGAACATTTTGGGGATTCAATTTGATACACACCTTTGATTTTGTGATCAAAACCTAAAACCCTTCTAAGAGTACAAGTACAAGTAAATGAATCATTTTTTTATTCCATCCTATTCCAAATACAATTATAAATAAATAAATAAATAATTCATTTCGTAAAAGAAACAATAATTTTTAGATTTATTTATTTATTTTGTACGTGTTTTTTTTTTACTAATATTTAATATTTATATTATATTATACGAAAAATAATTAAACACACGCTCTCCTTCGTCACTCCCTGTACACAAAGGCGCAAAACGATGCGTTTAAAGTAGAAGGAAAAAAAGGTGTGAGTGAGGGTTTACAGAGCTTTCTGAACTTCGATACTTCCTTTCTCCATCAATTTCTGAATTCATTTCAACTCAATTTTCTTACTACTTTTTCCTTTTCCTTTTCAGTTACACATTTATAGGTTTTTCTTCTTCTTCTTCTTCTTCTTTTGAAATTTAATTTACTGATATTATTACATGAATGAATTAATCTAAATTTTTTGCATGTTGAGGTGTAGGAAGAGGATGAAGAGGTCATTTCCATGGGATGAACAAGTTGATGTATCAGTTTCACCCTCACCTTCATTCAACTCTCCTCCTCCTTCTTCTTCTTCTTCCCCAAACTCCACCGGTAACGGTCTTCTTCCCAACACTTCTTCAATTCACATTTCACTCCCAAATCCCTCCACAGATATCAGCTCCTTAGGTATTCCCTTTCCGTTTCAATTTTTTTGTTAACTTTCCCTATTCACATATTGGTTTTAATTAATCCTATGCTAATCATTAATCACTCTGCAGTAGGAATGAATGACATGCATGCAGCTATAGGCACTGCAATTGGAATTTTAATATTTTTTAATCGAGTCAAATGTTTCATAATTATTAGTAATTAGATTGTCATTGAATGTTCTTTCAATTCATTTAGCATTTGTTTTGCTTTCAATAAATACTCTTTTTTTGTTGTTGATTTTCATAGTTAATGTTAGTATTTTGGTAGCATTTATGTTGTACTAATCTGATAGACTAAAATGTAAGTATTTATAGAAATATAGGTATAGGAAAAAATAGCATAATATTTTATCTTGACCCTACCAATTGATATCCCTGGCTGGTAGTAGATTAAAATTGGAGAATGAAAATCACTTCATAGCTGTTTTCTACCACAGAAATAAGCATAGAATCCAAGGTATAATTCATGACACAAATGTCTTGATATGGATTTATAGTTCTCTTTTATGGTATGTTGCTACATTTCCCCTGGTCAGACCCGTGTACTCAAATGTGCACCTTAGGCTTAGTGCCTTATTGAAAACTATAAATCCTTGAAAGTTCAGCCACCTAACCTGCTAAGTCCTCATTGTGATGTTAAAGGGGCAAATGCTAAATGGTCAAAAACTTGAACTATAACTGGGATATGCTTTGTTTTATGACATGTTATTACTTTCTTATCTGATGTTTAGTATTTGTGATTTGAGGGGCTAATTTTAATTATAATGCTTTTGTGTTGTTTCTGTGTCAATAACACGTGTTGCATTTTGACAAAGAATGTTTTATTTTATGTATTTTCATCATCATGTTCAAAATATTTACTTTGAGGATTGCTTTCAAGTTTCAAGTGTATCAGCTGAGAGAACGCATAATTTTTTTCATTTCTAGTCACATTGAAATTGGAAGACCTTGTGTCCTGATTTATTTGCTCGTAATTCACTGCTGTTACCATTTTTATAAAAATTGAATTAGTTATTACTTCTCAATACTAGCCTTCGCCTTAATCTCCTTTGTCTTTTTGGTTTCTAGACAGCTTGTGTATGGCTTTTGTAATTTATTTTTTAATCTTAGTCTGCTTGCTATTCTTATGAATTCACTTATTTTAGAAGTCATGCTTCTACACAGATGTACTCACCCGACGGGCAGCAATGTATCAGGATTACATGAAACAGATCCCAATCCCAAGTAGTCGAGGTTCTGTCATCCCGTTTACTTCATGGATGGGATTAGGCAGTTCCATTAAGCAGCTATACGGGCAGCCTCTCCATTACCTCACAAATATCCTCCTTAAGCAATGGGACCAATTGAGAATTGGTGGTGAGGATGAATATAAGCCCTTGGACGACATCATTCATCCAAGCAAAGCTGAAGCCACGGTCTGGCTCATCGAAGAAATCCATCGACAAACCTCGTCACATTTTCATATTGCTAATCTCTGGAAGACGGACCCAATGTACCATGGGTTTGTTGATTCCATTTTCCCAACATTACAGCAAACATCTTGAAGCCATTTAGTTTAGAGACTTTGCAGTTTGTACTGTATGCTGCAAATCATATGTTGTATTTTCCTTTTGGTAAAGAAAAATTGAACCACATCCTTGATCCTTTCCTCCTTATTTTCTGCTTTAGACTATTTTCCATTTTAATACACAGCTGCATCATAGTAAATGTCTCCCAGGATACTGCACTGCTACTAATATTTAAGTCTTTGTTGCATTCCGGGATTGAAGATTGTATTCGACCACATCAAATTACATCACCTTGTTGTGAATTTTCGTGACGGCAATTGTTATTAATCACATTCAATAGAAGAAGAAAAAAATCTATACTGCTTCCACAATTTATAAAGCAAACAAGTTTTTAGGCCTTTGAGTTATTTCCTTTGCTTTTCGAGAGATTTCCGTTTCTTACTTACCGAATTAATACTACAACACCAAACACATTTGTGAATTTGCTCTAACATGCTGTGCATGAAACAAGGCATGATAAGGATGATCTTTTGCCAAGGTGCAACGACCATAAGGAACCTATTATTCGCACTCTCGGTGATTTTGAGCATATTAAGCATGTTTAGAATAAGATGGTCCCTAGTCCCTACGAAAACTCCTCTACCTTGGTATCCATTCTTAGCTATGCTACAACTAGATAGGATTTGATAGAGGTTATTAGTATTCAAAACTTGATCAAAGGTCCTTTAATCTAAGGGATGTTTAGTTAATCTAAAGTTACAAATAGGTCAAATTAGTAATTTACTTTTTAAAAAGTTTGACTCAACTTTCATTCTTTCCTCACCTCACGTGTGTTATCAATTGAAATTTATCTATTATCCCAATGAGTGAAAATGAAATTTATCTTTTAAATTGTGAAGTAAACTTTTGCTAATATATATATATATATATATATATATATATATATATATATATATATATATATATATATAATTTAACTACCTAAATTTTATAACAGGTTTTAAATTTTTGAAATAAAAAATTCAATCCTAAAATCAAAACCATCGAACATGAATAAGATGACGTGTGACTGCGCAGCGTCACAGACAATCTAAATAGTGTAGTTTTAAAAGCAAGTACTTTAAAGCGGGAATTTTCCGTTAATATTGCACAGTTATTATTTTCCGATACTCTGTCTCTCTTATTGGTTGATTAATTAACTCAGACTTCATGGTTTAGGGTTCTACTTCTCATTCCATTTTCGTTTATATCCTCTCCAACTTTCTTTTCTTTTCTTCAATTTTACTCTTTACTTTTTATTCAATTATATTTCATTTCACATTCATATTTAATATTCACTTCTGCATTGCCATGATGATGAACTCGAATTTTGAATTTTGAATTTTGAATTTTGAATTTTGTCAACAATGTCGTAATTTGTGATTCCATCAATCAAGCTTAGCATTCCATCCAGTAAGCTATCTTTCACAATTGACTTGATTGTAAATTGTTCTGTTTTCCCTTTTGTATTGATTTTGCTTGCATCAGTAACAAATGCTCTTGCGCTATATTAGTGTTTGCTGAGCTGATTAGTTATTTTTCCTTCGCCAAATGGATTCTGGAACCAGATGCATAGTGTCTCACTATGTGATGAGTGTTCTGCTTTTCCCTGTATAATGTTTATACCATTTGATACATGGATAGATCCTTTGGTTGGAAGAAAATATTTAGGATATTGTCTTTGCTTTCAAACTTGTGTAAAGAGGGTCAACAAAATAAATGCCATATAAAATTATAATATAATTAGAATAAGTTGAAAGATAATTTGATAAAATTTCAATAACTTTTGGTAGTGAATGATAATATGGATTAAGTATGTAACAGAAGCTGCTGTGAAAGAATGGCCTGAACATGAGCAGACGGCTTCACGGAGCAGAACTTTGTCCCCTTGCTGCAGGGAAAAAAGCCTGTTTCTGATTTAATCCGTTGAGAAAAGCAACAATATGATGTGAAGAAGTAACACAACAACAGTGGCCCCGGTCTCTGGAAGACAAAACAGGGTAAGAGTTTTACCTGTCGCGGTTGTTGTACTCTATAGTCTATACTATGTCATTTTCAAGTTTTCAACTAATGAACATTCAACATATGTTGCAGTAAATATGTTGCAATGAGTCAGCCCAACTTATCAAACTGTGCAAGTTTCTTTTTTTTATATAAAAAGAGTTACCTTCCAAATTATTTTGCAGTTGGACTAAAAGAGACTATGTTAAGTTTATTGCTTTTCAGAGTTCAGCTTGAGCTGGCCACTGATAGGTTAAATAGATAAATATAATAATGTCTTTAAAACTATCACGTCTTTTTTATCTTATGTTTTAAGAGTCTCACAATTGATGAAATAAAGTCTTATAAAGTGTTTATAAGTGGTGGGTAGTTATCACCCAACTCAAATTCTAAGACTATTTAACACATTATTACAGCTATCTTTGGTTATACATATCTTGATTTTTCCTTTTGCTTGGAGTACAAAATTTAACCCATATTAATAGGCACCACCGGTAGAACATTTTTAACTTCGTAAATTAAAACTCTTTAGAAGGTAACTTAATTTAATGTATTTATAGTTTATGAAACTATACTCTGAGTTGGGCTAAAAAGTTGTTCAGGAAAACATTTACCAGTTTTTTAGGGGAGAAAGAAAACTAAAGGTAACATTCTTGATACGCAAGTATCTAAATAATCAAATGTCTACATTTAAATCACTAATATTGTTTTAGCACTCCAAATTGCTGTACTGTTTTCTGAGTATCATTGTCAGTGCTTCAGAGCAATTTAGCATCACCTTTAACTTCAGTTTGACGTTCCTTAAATTAAGTTTCAAAACAGTTAACATGCAGCACATGTACACAATACGAAAACTACATAACAGTACAAAAGAAACCGGTATTTAACATTAACCATTATGTTATATTGCTAATATTTTTAATTTACACTGTACGCACAATCTAAATCTGATCGTGCATCAACACGACACCATTTCAATCAAAATTAGCAATTTTAAAATCCCAAAACAAAATGCAGGCCCCATGTTAGGAGATTCAGCTATATTATCTCACCCTTTCATGTTTTCTGATTTTTTTTTTTTGTGCACAGTCATGGATGAACAAAAGCATTGGAAAAATAATCTTTCAGTAAAGGCGCGTTTAAAAAGAAAATTGATTTTGAATAAAAAACGCAACAGATTCAGTAGCTCTAGTGAAAGTGAAAAGACGCCTCATCATGCCAATAATGGTATTGTTAAACCTTACTATTAATCTGAGTTATAACCACTTTCGTTCTTCCACTTAGTTTAATTTCTTACTATTTTCTTTCAATGATGTCCGTGCCATAGAGAATAATTTATCCAGACCAGCCATGTATATTGAGACAGGTATATACTCGACGACGAAGAAAGAAGTACATGGCACGGCTCTGTCAAATAATTCTAAGGACCAAGTAACTTCATTTGTCAATCATAACATATCCACTTCAACAATCGGACAACCTTTGCAATCTGGTAGACATATTACTGGAGAAAATCATCATGTATCCACTGGGGAACCAGAAATTCATTCTACCACTCATCTTAAGGACCTTGAAGGTAACAAAATTGGTTAAGTACTAATCTTTTATTTATTAAGGTAACAACATTGTTTCTATGCTTAACCTTAGGAAATCATTCAACTTTTTATGAAAAAAATTATCTGAAAATGTCAACAACAAAAAAATTGGAGTCTTAATACTGGTATTGTATAGAAAAATTTCCAAATGGTCAATATTACATATTAGTTTGTAACTTTTTTAGCATATATAGGTAGTGAAGATCCTATCTTAGATGTCAATATTGTGGAACCTATATTTCGTAGCATGAGAAAACCAAAACAACAAAAAAATCTTCAGATCCAAAATTTCACCTTTGCAGTGTTCTATTTGAGAGATTCATCTTCCACTTTCAAACAATACTTCAAATCAAATCAATTATTTTTCCTTGTGTCCCTTTGAAATGTTAAACTTTAGTGCTTGTTATCATTATTACTTCCAACACTTGTATTTATTTTAATTATTTCTCTCTGGTTTGCCTGCCGGTGCTCTTCTGATTAACACTTCAAATGTATTTATGTTTTAAAATTGAAGAGAGACCACTGAAACTAAGGTTATTTTCTTGGTACTACTCCCAACTCATCTACCTCATGGTATCAGCCTTAATTGTCAAAGGCCTATTGTATAAAGTTTAACTGTGATAAAATGGCCAATAAAGTGGTAAACGATGTGTTTGAACTTGTAAGAATAGTAGAGCGGTGATTGATACGATTAAGTTGAAGGCATGAATTCCTCCGACAGTGCATGAGGGTTTGCAATGTGGACATTGATTCCCTGGAGATGAGCTCTAAATTTTTGTTTTCTCTGCCAATATCTCACGTAACTCGAAAAAACACAAGCGACACTGTTTTTGAATTTATTAGTTGCTTTTTCGTTCCATTTTACCCTTATAGGTTCTTTTTTATATATTTTTTTTTACCAATATATGAATTAATCTTAATTATGCATGTTTGTGTTGAGCAGGAAGAGGAGTGTGTTCTGCAATTGCGACGAAGAGGTCATTTCCATGGGACAATCGAGGTGGTGTCTTGGTTTCAGCACTGAACTCATCTTCCCCAAACTTAACCAGTTATGGCCTTCTCACGAATCACCTTCGCAATCTTCCAAGAATTCAATTTCCACTCCCAAGACCCTCTATTGATATCAACTCCCCAGGTATTCCGTTTTGCATCTGCTTTTTGTAATATCTTGTCCTTGAATTCTCTCTGCATTATAAAAAAAGATCCATGCCTTTCAACTCCCAAAACCTTCATTCTCAATTATTTGCTGTTATCATTTTGAAAAAGTGAAGTATTTATTAATACCACCCTTCACTCTAAATTCCTTTACGCTTTCTTAATTTACTTTTTAATTATAATCTTAGACTGCTTGTTATTCTTATGAATTCAATTACTTCGAAAGTCATGCAGACTCATATTATTTGCAGATATACTCACCAGACGAGCAGCAATGTATCAGGATTACATGGAGCAAATCCCAATCCCAAGTCGCCAAGCCTCTGTCATCCCATTTACCTCGTGGATGGGATTAGGCAAATCCATTAAGAAGCTATATGGGCAGCCTCTTCATTACCTCACAAATGTTATCCTCAAGCAATGGGACCAATCGAGAATCGGCAACGAAGATGAGTATAGGCGTTTAGATGACATAATTCATCCATGCAAAGCTGAAGCTACCATCTGGCTCATGGAACAAATCCATCGCCAAACCTCATCGCATTCTCATATTGCTAATCTCTGGAAGGTGGACCCAATGTACAATGGTTTTGTTGATTCCATTTTCCCAACAATACAGCACACATCATGAAGCCATTTATTTTAGAGGCTTTTATATCCTGCAAATGGTCTTTATATATTACCCTTTTGGTAAAGCAACATTGAACCATATCCTTGGTCCTTTCCTCCTTACTATGTTTCGATTGGTGATATAGGATAGAATAGAGTGAAATGGAACTATACAACATGTTTATTTTAAAATTCATCTAACTTATTTCATTCCATTTCACTCAATACCACTGGTCCAAACATATATTTTCTTTTCCATTACATAGCTGCATCTTACTATTTGTCTTAGTTACAATCCTAGATTGAAGATTTATATGACCTACCTCAAATTATATGCTGTGAATTTTTATCACTGCAATTGTTGATGACATTGAAGAAAACAAAAGCATACTCCTTTCATCATTTAACCAAAACAGGTTTTTAGTCCTTTGCTTTGCTTTGCTTTTTGAGATTATTGTCTCCTGTGTAATAATCTATGTATTGTTCGGTTTTTCCCCCCCTTGAAGAGCCATACTTTAACCATAAAAAATACAGAGAGACCCATCAGTACATTTTTAACTTAAATTGCCAAGAGTAAAGTGTATTTGTAAACCAGAGGTAAAAAATTTCTTTGTAATTCTACTACCAATAATCTCTACAAGAACATAATCCTTCCTTGAAAAAGTGATACCTATTATTATCCCTAATAGTAATTTCCCTACTGTACAGTTTTGACACTAATTTTGCAAATGTGTGACAATCAGAACACATTCTTAGATTTTTTACAACTCGTATAGGTATTCCTTTACTGGTATTGATTAATCCATAAGCCATGGCTAGTTTTTCACTATGTCTGCTGAGCAAATACTCTTTCTCTTGCTCATCGATATTGAGTAAGACATTGGTTGTATCAGGAACATACCCCGCCTGGCATAGCCTGCAGTCTATTTCATGTAGCATTAATCCAATTTGGGTGTTTTCTGTGTGTGATTCATCACCAGAGGTGAACTCGTGAATCAAACCGTGAACTTCTATTGAGCTTGATCCCGGCACTTTCTGGACCCCCTTCTCCTTCATTTCCAATCTCACTCTTGCAACATCAGTCCATTTTCCAGCTGATGCATAGATATTGGATACCAGCACATGAATCCCAACTCTTTCTGGGGCCAATTGAGTTATCTTTTCATCTGCATAACGTGCCAATTCGACATTTTTGTGTTTCCGACAAGCTGCTAGAAAAGATCCCCATATAACATCATTAGGTTCCATTGGCATGCTTTTCATGAGATCAATAGCTTCTTCCAACAAACCAGCTCGACCAAGCAAATCAACCATACATCCATAGTGGACAATTTGAGGGCTTACTCCATGGGTTTTTTCCATTAACCAAAAAAGTTGTCTACCTTGGTCCACATATCCCCCATGACTACATGCTGTCAATAGTGCCACAAAAACAAAATCATCTGGTATCACCTCTTGTTTGAGCATCTCATTAAAAAGCTCAATAGCCCCTTTTGCATTTCCCTCCACTGCCATAACTCTGATGGCAGCAGTCCAGGCAGATGCGTCGCGATTTTCCATATTTTCAAAAACATGCATAGCATTTGGAGGATCACCACATCTAGAAAACATGTCAACCAAAGCTGTGCCAAGCTGCATGTCAATGTGAATGTCATTTTTCTCAATGTAAGTATAGATCCACTTAGCAAGGTCAAGAGCTCCTAAATATCCACATGCAGAAGCAATACCCACCATTGTCACTCTATCTCCTTTAATCCCTTGGTTTTGCATCTCCCTGAATAAATCAATAGCTTCCTCAAACATGCTTTCTTGAACCATGGCCCCAATCATTGTGTTCCAAGATACAAGATTACTCTCTGGCATCTCACCAAAGATTTTCAAAGCTAATTCCACGTCACCATCTCTAACCAAACCTGCAATTAACGAATTCCATGTCACCACCGTCTTATTTAACATACTGTCAAAAACTTTACAAGCAGCTTCTCTTTTGCCACATTTCATGTACATGTCAATGATGGCATTGGAAATGTTGTCCCAACGCTCTAGTCGATTCCTGTAGACATAAGCATGAGATGATTTTCCAATAGAAAGATCACCTAACTGCGCACAGGCTGCAATAGTAGATAACATGGTTACCTTATCCGGTCGCTGTCCTTTTCGCAGCATTTCATCCAAAATCACTAGCACTTCACCAGCCAGACCGTGGTGCACGTAGTATGACATGATAGTATTGTACATCACCAAATTCTTATCAGTACATTCATCAAAAATTTCCCTTGCAGCACACATATCTCCACATTTCATGTACATATCAAGCAGTGCATTCACCATGAGTGTATTATGTTTCACCCCCAACTCCTTCATAAAAGCACAAACTTTTCTACCCAATTCAAGATCCCTCAACTTGGCACAAGCAGATATAGCACAAACCATAGTCACCGGATTTGGTTGAACACCAGCCTCAACCATCTCAAAGAATAGAGACACAGCCTCCTTAGCCATGTCCACTCCACTATAGCCATTAATCAAACTAGTCCAAGACACAACATTTCTCACAAGCATTTTGTCAAACACCTTTCGTCCCAAATCAACCTTGCTGCATTCAGCATAAAAATGTATCAAAGAGTTTGCAACAAATAAATCTTTCTCCAACCCCATTTTAACAACCACCCCATGAACTTGAACACCCTCAGAAAAAGCCAAAATCTTAGAGCAAGCACTAAGCAAAAATGGGAAGGTGAACTTGTCAGGAACAACACCCATCACAACAACCATGTAAACGTAAATAAAGATTGCTTCTTTACCTAACCCAGATGAAGCACACCCTCTAATCAGAGAGTTACACGTGTAAAGGGAAAACGTGGCTCCATCATCTTCCTTGAAAACATTTAAAGCGTAGTTCAAACTTTCATGGGTACCTATTTGAACACAAGCAGCAATGAGGTTATGAAAAAGACCTTTCTTCATCATGTCACAGTGTAACTGTGTGAGTTCATTGAGGGTTTTGCAGTTTTGAAGTAACATACTGGGTGGTGATGAGTTTTTTGCCTTTTGGGTAGTGGGAAGTAAGAGAACATGTGATGGATGAAAGGTTGCAGCCATTGGTGTGTGATGTGTGAGGCCACACAATAAGTCATAATCAAAATGCATCTGTTAGAAGAGGGAAGGAGAAGGTATATCATATCCACTTCAACTTTCATACTAACTACACAAACCCAAAAAAATAGTGTCAATAGGTAAATTAATCTCTTCATTTTATAAATTGATAAATATACTCAAAATTAAAAAAATATTAATTAAAAAAATTTATATTTAGGTTTTTTATCTTGAGAAAATATAACATGATATTTAATTGAATACTTAATTTATATAGTTAGATCTTATATTAATGTAATCCGAACTATTTTTTTATGGAATTTAAATTTTATATGGACTAATTTGTTAAAAATTAGTTTATACATAATTATAATTATTCGAAAATTTCATTAAAAATTTATTCTCGGAAATATGACATTGAGGTAAAATCAACGTTCACAAACCACATATTTAATTGCAAAGTCACGTCAAAGTATTTAAAAGTAAAAATTTATTGATGAGAGACTATTTTAATTGATATTTTAAAATTTAGAAATGTATTTATTAATTTATAAAATTTAGAGATTAATTTGATCAAATTTTACAATATCAATTACCAATTTACATATTCACTCGGAATATATTATTTTTATATGTAAGTTGTCCAAGTGTTTACTATTTTAAGTAAATAGAATAGAGAAATTGTTGAAATTGATATTCAAACCGTACTTAAATTAATCTTTCAATTTTATAAATTAATAAATACATCTTTAAACTATAAACTATTAATTAAAATAGTCTATTTATAAATTTTTATTTTTTAGAGATTATGATGTGATGTGTTCATCAATATTATCATAATATTAAATAATTTGTTTGAAATTAATGTCATTAGCCTATGCACAATACAATTTTAGATAATTTTTCTTCTGCTAAATGACAAAATTTTATAGACAAATTACAAGCTTTAATGAAAGACATTGATGCATAGTCAAAGTAAAGAAGTCACATGTTTAATTATGGCCACATTATAATCTTTCATAAACAAAATTTACAAGAAATACTATTTTGATAGATATTTTTACAATTTTAAAAATA
>JBBPBT010000152.1:721349-737569 GCA_037974875.1 Cicer bijugum | reverse complement strand
CCAACAACCACATTTATAAATATAAATAATTTAAATTAAATTAAATTAATACCAAAGTCTTAAATAATTTCTACACACCTTTAATTTGAGAAAATTATTATTATTATTTAAAAATTAATTCATAAAAAAAACTCGCGCACATTTATAAAGTTTTAATTTGAATTAAAGATATAATATTAAAATATTTATCTGTTTAGTTAAATTTATTATTATTATTATTATTACTATAAATTAATAATCATAATAAAATTACAAGTCAAATGACTTTTAGAATTTTACAAGTCAGATGACTGTTAGATTTTTTGTTCGAACAATTAAATTGAAATATTTGTTCGGTTGTAATTTGCTTCTAAGTGAAACACTTTAGTTGTGTTAGGTTTATTTTTTTGAGCTTGTATCTTGTTCCTTTTCCTTTTAGTAGGCTATGAGCATTTATAATAGGCTTGTTTTTTCTTGCCTTTTATGCCTCTCTCACGGCTAAAGAACCATTTCTACATTATTTTCAAGATTATCCTATTCTTTTGGTGGATATGCAATTTTATCTTATCCTCTCCTTTTATTTATTTGTATTTTTCCTTTTTCATTCTTAATTATATTTTTTTTTTAAGTTTGACTCTACTTTCTTATTAGTTTTTCAAAAAATTATATACACAAAATTATTATAATGTAAATTAATTAAAATTAACAACAAATGAGAAGAGTGATAAAATATAGATGAATCACCAAAAGAGCAATAATAGCAGGAGTAGCTCTATTCATTATTTAATGGGAGCTCTTGCCCCCTCAACTTTTTTTTATTAGTAAGATATTTATTTCTTAAACTAAATACATTTTTAAATATTGTATTTCTATAATAAAAAATAGATATTGTTCCAGTATTATTTCTCTAATTTTCTTTCATTTGTACTTTTATCATATTTCTCAATTACATCTTTAGACACTTCATTTTTTGTCTTTTTACATTAGAAGATCAAATATTTTCATGTGAGAATATTTTAGATTATTTTCACCTACTTTATTATAAAAACTTTTATAAATTATTACTTTTTTTGATTTTTAAGACCAATTAAATCTTCATACTTTCTTAATTAAAAACGGTCTGAGCATTTATTCTATATTTTTCTTTTAAAAAAACATTACATTATTTTTTTTTATCTCCAATAAACAATATTTTTGAATCCCTTCTCGATGAAGATTTTGAAATAATTCATAAAAAACCTTTAGAAACAATTCTAACTATTTTTCTTTTCAATCATGATTGAAATTCTACTTTTATCAGATGAACTGCAATAAAAATATTTATATCTACACATAGGAAGGACATGGGCCGCCATACTATAAGACCCAATAAAAAACTAAAAGGTCCAAGGTCGTGCAACAATAAACTAATAAGTTATTTCAAATATTCTATTTGTGTATATTTTACAAAAGCTATAATTATCTTATTTTTTAGTAAAAAAAACTATTCTTTATGATATAAAAAAAATACACTTAACCTGTTGTTATTTTTTAATCTAAAATTTATCTTAATATTCCAACTTACTACACAAAATTTGAAAAATTGAAAATTAAACCACTCATTTGAAAAAAGTCAAATTTAATATTTATAATTAACTTTGAGAGATTTAATTTGATCATTTATATTACATATTTATGTAATGGTTACTAGTTATACCGAATCTATAGCTGTTTTGTATTATCCACAACCACATTAATTCTTCAACATCTTTTAAATAGTTTCTAATTGGAAATTAAAAACGTTATTTTAAGAAGGGTTATCTTCTATGGTCATAAATATTTTCTTTATTTATACTATTAGCAATGTATCCTAACAAGTGTTTGGTTATAACAAGTTTCACACGTTTCTCAACTCCTATATAAATGAATTATGATCTACAATAACATCATATTTATCTATTTTATTTAATTTTATCTACAACAAAAATTCAAGAAATGGCTTTCAAGGCAATGGTAAAACCATCCCATTTTCCAATTCTTATTTTTAAGTTCTATTATGACTTTAACATTTTTTTACTTTCGTTTTTACACCCCCATTGATTCTTGTAGAAAACAAAATAAGTTCACGGATTAATTTCATACACAATAAACAATAATTTGCATAAATTATTTCCTTATTTAAAATAATTGTATCTAGTTTATTTATTTTAATAAGTGTAATAATTGTATCATGCTTTAATTGATTTTGGTATACATGTAGAAAAACTTGAGATCGATGGTGACAGCACTAGAAGGAGCAGGAAAACGATCATTTGCTACCTCGACCACTCCGAAACTGAAACCAATTTCCACAACCATAGATGCTTCCCACAATGCTCACAACACTTCTAGGTGTGTGTATTCACATCTATATCTATTAACGATTGTAAATTTATTATTAGTTTTCATATTATTAAATTATAAAAGTACCGTTTTTACTATTAGATTTTGTAACAACTTTTTTTATATATAATATAAAGTTTGAAAATGTGATGATATAGGATAAGCACTCTGAAGGCAGAGTTAACACCAGTGTACATTGTTTGTGGAATGGTTGGTGTGGCTGTGACAATTGCATCACACACTGCATTTCAACAATTGGCACGTTCTCCAATTGTTCATGTTAACAAGAAAAGAAGAGAATCACTTCCTGAGGTTTCTGATCCTGATCGCACTATCAATTCTGCTGATAAATTCATCAATGGTTCCTTCTTAAGGAAAGTTTCTCAAATTCAAGACAATAAATCCACTGTTCATGATCCTGTTCATCCTAATCCTTTCACTAGGTAATTCAATTCATTCTTTTACTAAATCCATTTTATCAATACATAATACTTATTTTAATTTATAATTTAGATTAATTAATTGATGTGGTTAATTAATTTGTTGCAGTCCTCGAACCACTGAGACATTGAAATCAGTTGGTGTTGACCCTGCCAGGCGTTGACCTGTTGACTCTGCTTTTTCATAAGTGGTGGCTCATATATACTATTATAATGATTGCTTCCATCTTTAATTTTTTGTATATGAAAATGCAAGATGTGAAGGTGTATATAATTTGTGTTTGATTTCTTATGTGTAAATTTATGTAATATTTGATATTAGTCCTCGTTCACTCTTTAGAAAGTGAAATAATGCGGCTCTATGTATTGTATATAATAAATAAATAAGTAAAGTCACCATGGATATTGTAAATTTGATTAAGATTGATATGCTTTTTTCATTAAGTTTTAGATTATGTGTTGTCACTCATGACCTGTTAGTTATGTCCCAAATGCATCTTATACTTTCTAGTGTTGCACATTTGCACTTGACTACTTAATTAGTTTATACATAACTAACCAACTCATCGATAGCTGTTTTATTTTAACTAACTCTTTGCATTACTTTCAACACTTCTTACCCTCATGGTTTGTAAAAGAAGGATTGGACCGGTCAATTCATCAACTTAATATGTAGGTGGATGTTCTTTTAAAAATGAAAAAAAAAAATTATTGATATATCAACTACTTCAATCTAATAATATTTTTTCACAGTTTTTACAAACATTCACCGATAGAAAATTGAGTTTTTAATACATGAGAGCTACGTCGTTTACGTGAACAAAACGAAGTGACAATTTTATAAACATATGAAATACGATTAACACGGTTATATTGACAATCGAATTAAGAAATATGGTCAAAATAAAATTAAAAAATTAATATATCTCATCTTAACTATGTGGCTAAATCAGTTACTTGATAAACGACTTAATAAAACGAGATAGACTAAAAAAATATAAAAAGATGTCGTGTACTTGGCGTTTTATCTTTCAGTCTCATAACATATGTGCTCTAAACATCCCCTTTCTATTCATAACCTCTACATCAAACACTTATGACTTGAATTCGACTTTCCAACCGTTGTTGTTTTATTGTCACCACTTTATTAATTCATTAAGACAAGTTTGATTCTCAAGTTAAATTACATATTTCATTTTTTAGAAATTTTATTTTTTAGAATTTGTGTGTGGACATAATAGGAAGCAAAACAATAGTATTTTATATAGAAATCATATAGATAAGATATAAACTTTATATAGTATTTTGTGTATTAAAGATATTAGACATGGATATTTTTAGGGTGAATTTGTTTTAGAATGGAGGGATCATAACCTATATGTCACATTTGATCGGATTCTATGTGGTTAACTTTGTGCACACAGACACGCTCTCCAATGTTTTATTTAATCTAAATCAATTAGGTTTGTCTTATTATTTTTTGGACAAATAAATTTTATAATAGTAAATAAACATAAAGTAAATTTTGCTTTTTTTAAAAGAAGTAGTTTAAAAATTATTAATTATTTTATATAATGTATAACAAACAAAGTTAAAATTTGGCCGAAAAACAATCTTCGACCAAACAATTAAAAAATATACAATAGTATTTTATGTAGAAAGACACATAATCTGTAAACTTTACAAATATAGTATGTTATTTATTAAATCTTTAAGAAATTAAAGGAATCATTATTAATGAAGTAATAGCTCTTATCATTGATGTACATGAAAATTAATTAATTTTGAAATACGTAAAATAAATTGTAAACTTTGTGAAATTATGAATTTCATTTATAATGAAAATTAAGTTTTCTGTTTTAGGTATCTACATTGTTATTGTATTGACTTAGAAAAGAGTGAAGTGTATGGATTTATTGATTCATGTTTCATCAAAATTGAAAATGATTCAACTAATGCTCAAGTTCACATTCAAAAGAAGTTGTACAAGGAAAAAAGAACTTGTTATCTAGCACCTTATCTCATAAAATAAGTATTTTCTATTATAGTTATCGTTTATACCAGAGAAAATTAAATATAATATATATATTTAATTGTGCATTGTAGTTTTCATTGGCAACTGCTTATTATTAATCATAAAGAGCTTAATATAGTCTTTATATGTTCATTGAGAAGGAAATTAGATAAAAAAAATATGTCACATTGTTGAATTGTAAATATTTAATTTATTCATATTGTTCATAAGTATTGCAATATGTTTTATAACACAATTTTAATAATTATTTATATTTTTTAGAGCTTTCGAAGGTTATTATAGATTGTTAGGTTTGAGACTTAAATCGAAGATAACATGGAGTTTTTCTATAGTAAGTTGTTTACAAATAAATAACTTCATTTATAATATTATAACAGTTTTATGCATTTAACATTTTTTTTTTGTGATTTCAATTTTAGAGTCAAAGACAAACTTCAAATTATAAGTGTGACTATTATGTCATGTTACATATGTTGAACATTGTATGAGCTAGTTTTGTTGAGTCATGGATGCAAGTACATAAATTTTTTATAAATTGTTATTCATTGTGTTTTTGTATGTTCATATGATAAAAAATTATAAGTTGTTATTGATTTTGTTTTTTTTTAATATTCGTATGATAAAAATTAGGAATCAATCAATATTGATTGAGTTTTTTTTCTAGATATTTGACAACTCGATATCATTTCATCCAAATCAAATTAAAGAAGTTCAAGAATGTTGTGTGGATTTTATTTTGAAATTAATTGAAGAAAATACTGGTGCTTAAATATATATCTATTGAATATTGCTAAATGTGATTTTATAATTTTGTTAATTGACATCTAAATTATTCTTCATATTATCAAGAGTAGTCAGAAATGAGAGACATATTTTTTGTGCTCTATATTTTGTATGAACTTCTATTACTGTATATTTTGACTATTATATGGTTATATAAATTGTGGTTGAAAGTACAAAATTTTGATTTGAAATTTAATACGAAATATTGTATTTATGTATGTATGGAGCAAGAACATAAAAAAATGAGAAAATTATTAAAAAAAATAATTATTATTTTAACTCTATCTATTAAGTCTATTGATCAAAAGAACTGACTTAAAAATATAATTTGTTGAACTGAATTTATGATGTTTAAGTTGGGTAAGTTGAACCGACTTAAAATGACGAAACTTTATTAAGTCGATTCATAAAACGACTTACAAAATAACATATTTATTAAGTCATTTGCTATTAACTCGGACACGTAACTGACTTAAAAATGTACATTTTAATCGACTTAAAAAAAATAAAATTCTACTAGTGATTTTAAGATAGAAGAACAACTACCTAATCTATATTGAGAGGGTCAATTTTATTAAATTGCATCTCAATAATAAAGTAGATTGGGCCGAACTGATTCATTCATATGATTAGACTTGAAACACGCCTTGAAACACGCCGAATAAAACCTATATCTCACATTTAAATTTAAATTCATAATCTTAATAAATAAGATCAAAGAGAAAACAACAAATTCATATCCACAAAAGAATCTTCAAAACCATAAATCTATAAAGACATAAGTAAACTCCAAACTCATAAAAACTTAAAAAAAAAGAAAAGACAAAAACAAAATATAAATAACTAAAATAGTAAGTTAACGTATATTTTACTTATTTTAGAAAGTTGACTAAAAGTGGTGGTCATACATGTAAAAGGAAAACAACTATAAGATGCAGATTCCTCTCACTACACTTTCACTCACTCTTCATATGAATATTAATTATTACTACTATAGCCTTAAGCTTGAAATTAAAACCGTGAGTTTTGAGGAAGACGACAACGTAATTTGATAAACAAAATTAGCGTAGCCACAGAAGCTTCCTCCAGAAACGTAGATGAATCAAAACAAATACATACAAAAAATAAAACTAATAAAATAAAAATCTATCGGTAATACTGGCATATACACTCGGAAATGAATATTTGATATATGCATAATCTATTCTTCCTGACACTAGGAACAGATTATCCCTTTGCTGTCTGTTACAACACAATTGACACCAACCCTACACCCTCCTTGATATTTGATCTTTCAACCATATTTTATATTTTAATTAAGACTTTTGGTCTATATATATTACTCATATCCATGTAGCATATGGTATCTACATATTAAAAAACAATGATTCCAACTACCCCACTTATAATATTTTTTTTATTTTATTTCATCTAGATTTCCTGACCCCTCTGCCCCTCACCCTCGCTATGTGCTTTTAAGAAATTAAATATGATCCAAAATTTTGTTAATGAGTGCTTTACTTTATTTTAATTTTAATTATTAATAAGAAAATTTATTGTTTTAATAAAATAGTAAATGTTAATTTTGTGAGAGAGATTAATCGTTAATTGTGTGATTGTGTAGTGGAGTAGATTAATGATGGATGAGGATCTAAAAAGCTCGTAAGTGAGGTGGAATGGCACGTGAGAGAGAAAGTACGCATGTTACTGAAATAGTCAACACTATGATTTCATACTCGCTCGCATGAACTTCATATCCGGAACTCAGAGAATGTGGGGGGAGGTACTAATAGTAATAGTAGTATTAGATGGTTGGAAAAGTAAGCAATATTTTACATACATACACACACTTGACCACTCCACAATTTCATCATTATTTCACACCCTTTTGAACATTATTAATTAATTAATTTTGTATTGATGTGGGTAGGATAAATCACGTGAGGAGAACACCAATGTATATGACTTACACATTATGGGACCACCTGTCCTACTAAAGGGGACCTCTTAGGAAGAGTTTGGTGCCCAATCTACGGAAGAGAATAAACGGTGGAACTTGGAAACAGAATGATAAGGTAGAGAGTAGAGACATAGAGGCACATAGTACTCGTGAACAACTTTAATTTTGCACCATCAAATTACCCTCCACTTCTCATCTCAATCGGACACAACAATTATTTTTACACTAACTGAGTCAGAACTAAGTTGGTGAGGACTAAATTGTCTTTTCATTCGGGATAGTTAATATTGGGATTTTTTACTTCTTCTTTTCGTACTAGTTTGTTAACTCTCTAGGTTATTTCTCTAATTCAGTCATTTCTCTTAGACTCTTTGTTGGACATTTAATTTGTGTATGAGTTTTTTCTTTTTAAAGTGTGTATGAATTAATTAATGAAGTACCATCGTACTCTTTCTTTATGAGTATGAATATAATTAATTTAGCCCTCCATAATTTATAACATTCAAACACTCTAAACACTATATATATGTACCAATGATTCTGCTATTATACCATGATGACAGCTTTTTTTTCATGTGTTATATATACACTCTCTCGAAGACATATAAGCAAAAAGTTATAATCAAATAATTACTGTATCATATTTTAAATTAAAAAAATTAGATATATTAACTTTTTAATTATTTTTTTTTACATATATATTTTATTATAAACAAAATTATTTTTTGATTAGATGAAAAAAAAATGAAAAGCAAAAAATCAAAACATGTTCTTAAAAAAAGAGACTCCTAAAATGTATGCAAGTAAGGTTGATGATAAATCTATCTAGACTTCCTGCAGTACAATTAAAGTCTCTATCTAAATTAATTTCATCTTTGCAAAATACATTGATCTCCTAAGAAATGCATTGAAGATGTATCTTTAAATTAAAAATTATTAATCTATCCAATTATTTTTAGAATAATAGTAAAAGTGTATTTCATATGTACCAACTGAACCACATATTTAGAGTCATAATAGCACATAAATTTCGTTATACTTATCTTACCAGAAAGCTTTAAACCGTCTAAAAGAACATATATCTCAACATCTAATAGAAAGTTAGACCAAAAAATACTACAATATAACTCAAGGATATAGATGATGTCATAGCCAAATTAACCAGCAAACCCCATCATATATATTGGATTAGTGATAGTGCTCCCATTAACATTCAAGACAATTACATGACCATCCCCACTGCTAGGACCCATAGGGATATATGCCTTGGGATCCTATTTTCAAAATTAATTTAAAAGAAAAATTATGTAACAATGGTATTGCATGTGAATATCGTGATATATGCCTACTATCTATTGAGGAAATTATTAAATAATGTTTTTATTTAACTGAAAATAATTTTAAAGTAAAATAATATATTAATTTTTTATTTGAAAACTCTTTATATTATAATATAAAAATATATAATATGTTATTTATTTTAACTAACTAAAATTAATGTATGAGGAGTAATTAAGTTACAGACACGTTACACATTTATCTATTGAATAATATTTTTAATTTTTTAAAAATTTGATAGCAAAACTATTATAGGGTAAATTTTATTTTCCTCACTCACACCCTCAATTAATAACTAAATTTTGCATTCGTATCATTCTTTATTGGGATGAATTGCGGATCTTTAATATTAAAAAAAATATTAAATATATTAAATATATATATAATTTAAAAATAAAAATAATATTATTAACAAATGATTATAAACACTTCAAACATATTTTTGAATCTTAATTTTGGATGCAACACATCAAATCAAGACCAAAAAATTATTAAATTTTTAAAAATAAATATATAATTTAAAAATTACTAATAGAAATTAAATATAATTTAAGAGAAATATTTCAATAATTATTGATTAAACTTAAGAAAACATATATTAATTATTAAAGATAGAAAAGTTTGATGGGAACAGCCCAACAAACACCAGAATAGGTTACTTTGTGGGATTTTTTACCAGAATATCCTCATTTTCAAAAAACTTAACCAAATTGCCCTAGTTTCAAAATTTGTTACCAAAATGTCCTACTTCTTAGGGTTAGTGGGAAAACTCTCCCTGAGGAGCGACCAATGAAAGAGGCTAAATTTTCTCCCCTAGTAGGAGGTTGCATCCCCGGCCAACGACCTCCAGGGTTTTTCAAAATTATTTTTTAATTGTTTTTATATAATTTAAGTAATTTTTAAATAATAATAATTATAATTATAATAATAATAATACATTAAAATAATTACTATTATTATTATTATTATTAATTATTAATTATTATGATTGTTATTATTATTAAAAATTGTTTTAGTTAAAAATAATTATAATTAAATTAAAAATTATTATAATTAAAATAAGAAATTATTATAATAATACATTAATAATTATTATTATTAATATTATTAATTATTACTATTAATTATTATTATAATTATTAATTATTGTTATTATTAATTGTTATTATTATTATTATTAATAAAAAAATACATTAATAATAATAATTATATTAATAAGACAAATTACATTAATAATATAAAACAAAATACATTAAATTAAAATAGGAAATACATTAAATTAAAATAAGAAAATAATTAATGTATATTAATAAGACAAATTGATTGAAGGATCCACTTTCACAACTTGCATTATGCCTGTACATATCAGGTCAGAATCGAGTTTCGTATGATCTTGTGACAATGCAGATTTTGTGCACGAGGGACATTCAATTTACCAATCACCCACAATTCACATTTTTTGCATTTTGAAGCTCTACATCTAAACAAATAATTTGGATTTGAACAAGAAGTAACGTTTGATTGCATTGATTATTTTCTTATTTTAATTTAATGTATTTCCTATTTTAATTTAATGTATTTTGTTTGATGTTATTAATGTAATTTGTCTTATTAATATAATTATTATTATTAATGTATTTTCTTATTATTAATAATAATAATAATTAATAATTATAATAATAATTATAATAATAATTAATAGTAATAATTAATATTAATAATTATTATTATTATTAATGTATTATTATAATAATTTCTTATTTTAATTATAATAATTTTTAATTTAATTATAATTATTTTTAACTAAAACAATTTTTAATAATAATAACAATCATAATAATTAGTAATAATAATAATAATACATTAATACTAATAATTAATAATAATAATAATCATAATAATTATTAATAATAATAATTAATAATAATAATTATTTTAATGTATTATTATAATTATAATTATTATTTAAAAATGACTTAAATTATATAAAAACAATTAAAAAATTGAAAATCCTTTGGGAGGTGGCTGGCCGGGGATGCGACCTCCTACTAGGGGAGAAAATTTAGGGAAAGACACTACTATATCCTTTTTTTGTTTTTTTATACCAAAATGCCACAGTTTGAAAAAATAATATGCCGTCATTTATTTCCAATCGCAACCTGGGGATGCGACTTGCTGATGAAAAATTAAATGATGGTCGCATCCCCAGGATGCGACCATCATGTAATTTTTCATTAGCAAGTCGCATTCCCAGGTTGCGACCAGCAACTGAAAAAAAAAAGGACATTCTAGTATTATTTTTTCAAACTGTGGCATTTTGGTATAAAAAAACAAAAAGAGGGATATAGTAGTGTATTTCCCGAAAATTTAGCCTCTTTGATTGGTCGCTCCCCAAAGGAAAATTTTTCACTAACCCTACAAAATAAGACATTTTGATAATAAATTTTAAAACTAGGACAATTTAATTAAATTTTCTAAAAAAGAGGATATTATGGTAAAAAATCCTACTTTGTGTAACGCCCCAAATTTTTTATCCAAAAAAATTACTTAAAAATATTTATTTTCCTTTTTTAGAAGAAGATAATGTAATTCACTAAAATATTATTATTTATTCGTTTACAAAATTAATATTACAGTTGTTATATCGATATTCATTTATGTTCCAAAATAAATTAAATTCTCTTTAAATGAATTACAAAAGAAACAATGTTGACTGAAATTAAGGACATTCAATAGGAATAAAATCTCACTTCCACATTTTTATCAAAAGTTAATAATGACGAGTAAATAACTTTACAATGTACCACAAAAATTTTAGTAATATAAAACATTATTTTTTTAAATAAAAGTCCCATTTTCCCACGCGCGTGCACCAACCAAACATCATTCATGCAACTCAACTCTTTAAGATCATTAGTACCTAAATGTTGGTGTAAGGGGTCAGTTCATCCCACAACAAAATTAAACCAAATAATAAAATAACAACCATAAAATATGAATATAAAAATCCTTTTGTAATAAAAGATTTAAAGAAATTAATTATTTAATAGTTCTCAAAGATATATCAAAAGTCATAAAATGTATCTAAATAAGTAACAACCGTAGAGCAAATAGTTAAATCAAAATAAAAATAACAATAAAATGTATATAAGTTATGCATGCTCCTAAACATATATGATCCGGATATAACCAGCCACACAGGCGTCCACATAGAAGTCACCCATACCAATGGGGAAAAATTAAACCAGCCACACAGGCGTCCACAAAGATGCATATGATATGTTATGAAATGATAATGATGCTCAAAAAGTACATGACACTACTCACTTAAACAATCACAAATCATCAGTCACTTAGGCAACCACAAAGATAACAATATTTAAAACACCAATCACCCGCCACTTAGGCATCCACAAAGATAACAATTTTTAAAACACAAATTACCAGCCACCTAGGCAACCACAAAGATAATAATATTTAAAACACAAGTCACCAGCCACTTAGGCAACCACACAGATAACAATATTTAAAACACACATCACCAGCCACTTAGGCAACCACAAAGACAAAATATTTTAGAATAAACTTTTTAATCACACAGGACATCAAATTTATATCCTCATATTATGAAAATTAAAGAAATATAAAATTCTCACCAATTTCTTCAAGACCCATATATTGTTCATAAAAGTCAAGTTTTAATTTTAAAATACTCAAAAGTCCACACTTAAAATCAAATACACATCATAATAAACATATTACTAATAACATCATTATAAAAATTATAACTTTATAATTAAATACTCTAAAACATGTAAAACACTCAATCTTTTCACTACAAACATATTTATCAAGGTATAATAATAAAAATAATACTCTATAATTAATTTAATCAACATAGAGGTATATAAAAATAAAAATAAAAAAAATCAAGGAATTATAATTAATTTCTTTACGACGAAAATAAAAATCAACCATCTTCTTTTAAGACATCCAGACATCATATCAATATCTTAGAATCGCTAATTTAATATCTAGTATAACTCTGCATGGGGAAAAGCCCTTACCTTGGACGCTTTCCTTCCACGTAATACTACATATCCCGCGAAAAACTCATAAAGATGAAGAAACAAAAGCTTAGAGCTTCCACAAGAAAGAGAGAGAATATGTGGGTGATTGTTGAGTGACTTAGAAAATATTTCAGATAAACAAAATATAATGTTGTGAATGGAGACTGAAGTTGATTAGAGAAAGAGAGTAATTTTTCTCATTGAGATTTATTGCACACATCAATAAGGTATTCAATTGGAATAATATCATTTAATGACCAACCGTTATGAATTAATTTACTTACTTATTCGTGTTTGTTACATATTTTAGTAGATGTGAAATAGAAAACACATGGTTCTATAATTAAATGCTATTAAAAATAAAATATAGTGTGAATGATTAAATTTTGACCAAAATTGACTTGGTCATTGTTCACTCTAAAAAAATACCCCAACAACTAATTAATTAATTAATATAACTATTTCATCAAATAATTAAAATTAAATGAACAATTACTTTATTATTGTCACACTAAATTAAATAAATAAAATATATAAATAAAATGAAATATTTTCACTAACTCTATTTTACCCTAGGTTAAATACTTACTTGGTCTAAAATAAAACTAATAAATGATACAACTTTTATAAATTATAATTTAATTAAATAATTTAAATAATGTTTTCATCAACTAAAATAAATCAAGTAAGACAAAATTATCATTGCAGGTAACGTATAAAAATAAAGTCAATGTATCTAACACATCAATTTCATGATTATCGAAAATAATCAAATAAACAAAATACACAGTTGTCCATGTAGGAAATAATTATGTCATAAATTGTTCTAATATAATTGTCACAGTAAAACAATTAAGTAAAAATAAAGGTTATAACTATTCAAGTAAAATAGGGAGTAATAAATTTTAATTTAATTTATTTACATGTAGAATACATTATTAATTAAATAATGAATTACAAAAATTACTAAAAGATGCATATATAATATATATAAAAATATTGGGGTGTTACACTTTGTGACCCTAAATAATCAAAGGTAATTTAACTAGTAGTACTAGTACTATGTGGATAGTATTAAATTGCATGTGTGGAAGTTGGTGTTATAGGATTGTGCTCTTACAGTAACTGACTGGAGAATGGAGCCTCTTGTCCTCCTTCATTTGTCTTAGATTCAGGTCAACATTTTATAGCGTACTATACACGCGAGTGTTCACGGGTTTCCGTGTGCCTCAGTAACACCCAATCTCTCCCTTTTCAAATTTGCAGCGCGCTAAAATGCAAAGTGCGGTCGTGTCATTTTATATTTCTCCAGTCACTAATCTTAACGGCTGTGATTCGCCGAGATTCTAAATCCCTCCTTTTTCCTTTTTCTTTTCTTTTTAATAATTAATTAATTAATTATCATCAAAAGCATTAATGTACGTGATGGTTAAAATAATTTCCACAAACACATATGGTAATCATTATTGGTTGAGTAAATTAGTAACTGTAAAATGCCTTACCTTGTTTGTCACCTCCATTAAACTGGTCAAATGTTTTTATTATTGAAATCAATTGCTCATGATTTTTCATGAGGCTGAAACGTTTTCTTTATGGTTTAATTAATTTTTTCATCGGTTAAAAAAATGAATACTTTAGTATGACTTGAGGAAAATGTGATATTTTTAATAGAGTTATGATATAATTAAATTGCACTTTCCCATATATATATATATATATATAAGTTTGATAATAAAAAATATATTTACTGCAGTGGATTTTTATTATGATTGTACTATTTTCTTTCTCTTTTCAATCAATAAAAAGCCGATCACTTTCTCTTCACATGATTAAAATAAAAATAAAACTTGAGTAAAAACGTTTGGTAAAAATATTAATCGCGTGCATTTGAACAGTAAAAACAAGGTACAATTGAAATTTGATTTACAATAATAGTGTTAAAGGGGTATGAATATCTTCGTCGCCAACTTGTTTGTTTTATTCATACAATTATTGTCATAAACCTAAAAATTAGATTAATAAGTGTCTTTAGAGTAAGAGTTTAAAAGAAAAATATAAAAGTTTGAGTAAAAAATTTTAAATGTTACGATTCTAAATTAAAGTACTCAAGAATATATTTTGTAACGTAATATTATCAATTTTAAAAAATATACAAGAGATAAGATGACAAAGTTATAGTTTTTTAATTAAATATTAATTTAAAATTAATTTATATTGTATATATTTTAAAAAGGATTTTTAATTTACTCTTATTCTTTTTTTAGTTGATGTAAATAATTAAATTATTGATAGTTTAAGTGCAATTTATTAATTTATATTTTTTCTATAAAGAAAAATAATAGTTAAATAATTGGTTTTCTGATTAAATTATAGATTTCATTTTAGAATGATTATCAATTAAAAGTTAAGAGTGAATGTATGTTAACAAAAGTAGTATTTATTTAAATCTATAAATATGAAATATTAATACTGAAAGTAATCATTGTCATGCCCAATAACAAGAACTACTAAGTAAAAAATTGGACGTTTGAGCAAAGTTATGAATCACAAAATGTTGTCCATCTTAGATAGGCGTTGCAACAAAATAAAAATAAAAATAAAAAAAGAAAAAGAAAAGAAAAGAAAAGCGTAGTACAAGAAAATCAAGATACAGTAAAGAGTAAAGCGAGAGGATCTTCTTACTTAACTGTTATACGTTACTTTAGTTAGGGATAAAAAATAATTAAATAAAAAAAAAAAATGAAAAGAAGAGTGAATGTGTGGGAAAAGAGAAAGAAGAAAAAAAAAAAAATAGGTGGTGGTAAGAATAAAAGGAGGAAGAGGGAAAAAAAAGAGTAAGTATAGACCGACAGCTGTGAAACGATCGTGGTAGGGCAGAGAACGTATTTGTCCCCACTCCCTTCTTCTTCTCCCGCTCTCACGCTTCTTGAATATCCTCTTCATTCTCTTCTTTCTTCTTTATTCACTATCCAACAACAACAACTCTCCATTTCATCACTACCGTGTGATGCGGTGTTGCTCCCTCTCTGGATATGGACACACCAGAGAGGAACCAGATCAACACTACCCTCTCTAAATTTGAGGTTTGCTATCCCCACCCCCCCTCTCCTCTCCTACTTTCAATTTACTCACTTCCATCTCTCTCTCTCATTCTTTGCATGTTTTTCATTACACTCTTTTTTTCACTCTTAAACTTCCATTTTTTTTTTTGTTAATTGTATTTTTCTGGCTTCAAGGTTTTTCTATGTCGTTTT
>JBBPBT010000152.1:701107-721214 GCA_037974875.1 Cicer bijugum | reverse complement strand
TTTTGTAAATAATTGCTTCTTCTTATCCTACTCAATTTTTTGTTTTCTTTTTTTAGGGATTTTTTAAACTAACATTTTCACCCATCGTGTCAATTTGTATTTCACTACTGTAGATCTCTCGTCAATTATTATTTTTGCTTTCTACACTTTCATTTTTTTTTTCCTTTTCTTTCTTTAGGGCTATACTGTACTATATATATACTAAGTCTAAACTTTGCATCTTCTAATTGATATTTATATTTCAAATTGAGTTAGTAATTTTCTTCATTTTTGCTTAATTATGTTTTGTGGTCAATGGTCATTGGATTTGCTCCTGAGTGGGTTATTATTGTCTAGTTTTCTTGTCTGCAATCATGCATGCATCTATAGTATGCATATTTAATTATTTACAATGTTCAATGAGTAATTTTCTCTGATCTGTTCCTTTCACAATTTTTTATTTATTTATGAATTATTACTGCCTTTCCCATGGTTGTTGGTGGCTTTTGAAATGATTATCTCTATTTGTTCAACACAAGTTACATTTCATGTCTGTATTTATGTATATGAGGTTTTTATCCTTTAAATTATAGTTTAATTTAATTATACTTTTACCCTTTGCTACATGCAGGATTCACCAGTATTCAACTATATCAACAATTTATCTCCTATAAGGCCTGTTAAGTCTGTTCACATTACTCAGACATTCAATTCACTTACCTTTTCATCCCCTCCATCTGTTTTCACTTCACCCCATGTCAGCTCTTTCAAGGAATCTAGATTCCTAAGGAGGTAATTTTGCAAAAAAAATCCCTTGTTTTTTGTTTTACACTTTTTAGTTTATTGTTTAGCTAATTTATGGTATGTAATTTATATATTGAGATGCTCTACTCTATTATTATGTATTGACTCATTTCTATGGTTATTAATTATGTATCTTTATAGACATATCTCACTTGACACATCAAAGCCTAAGGATTCAAGTGAAGATGTAAATAATAAAGTGTACTCAAGTGAAGAGGCTATTGCAGATTCTACTCTTTCACACCTTAACACAAATGAATTACATGAAAGTTCTGATCAAGGGATATCAGTAGGAAATGGTTCAGTTGAGCTATCTAGTGAACATGCAAAATTCTCAGATGAGTTACCACAGGCTTTACAGTATAATTGTGGTAGTCCTAGCTATGATCCTCCACTTTGTACTGATGAGGCTAATTCTCTTTTGGAATTGCCGGGTGATGGTGTATCAGATGATGCGTATGTTCAAGAAGGTTGTAAAACAGATTCCATTGAGCCTGAGTTGCATCTACAAGGACCAAGTCAGATCGATCCAAAGGATGAAGGCGCAGACTGTGATTGGGCTGGTTTAATTCCCAATGCCGCTGATCTGTTAATTGAAGCAGAAGCAGAAGCTTTTAAGGGTCTAATGCAGAAATCTTCGGGCTCTTCTATACGACTTAGCGATTTTATGCCCCTGCTTCAGCAATCTACTAACAATAATGATCAGAAAATGTACATGGTTAAATCGGTTGTTTCTGGGTCTGAACAAGAAATTGAAAATCATTGTTCTGAGTCAGTTGCCTTGGCCGATACTGACCATATACAGGACAATCTTGCTAATGGTTCTTTGTTGACTAGCAATCCGAATGAGCAAATGGATGACAAGGTAAGAAAGTTAGTTCTGATACTGTCATATCTAGGTGAATTATGGGCATTATAATTTTTCTTAAAAATTTATTCTAGTTGTCTATTATAGTCTTTCTTACATGCAGTTGATTTTTCCATGGGTTTATACCAAAGGCATGATATTTCTATAAGACATTTTCTTCATGAAATATTCAACCATATTATATCATATAAGCCTCTTTCACATTCGTATGTGTATAACCTTTTGTTATGGTTTTTATTAAATTAACATTTCTAATTTTAGCAATATACTGTATCTCTGTGATTTGTAGTCAATCAGTATTTTTTTGTTGGTTGTACTCCCTAAATCATGCTTCAGTTAGGAAATGTTTTGTATTCTTTTGGGGTTTAAAATTTTTTTAAATTGATTATTTTTGTGTATTTAACAAATCAACCACTTTTTGTGTTTCAGCTTGTTTCTGTCACGCACCGAGGTATCCGGAGGCGCTGTCTTGACTTTGAAATGGCCAGTGTGCGGAGGAAGAACTCAGATGATAATTCAAACACCGGCTCTAGTACAACACAGTCTGAAGTAAGCAATGCTGCTAATGAAAAACAACTGCTCCCTGCAAAGCGCAATGCTGATTCACAGAGGTGCATTTTGCCGGGTATCGGTTTACACTTGAATGCACTTGCCACCTTAAAGGATCACAAAGGCTTACAAAATGAAAAGTTGACCTCTGGAAGACAACTCAGCCTGTCCAACTCTACTTCCTTGCTACTCTCTACATGCCATGAACATCAGCATCTGTCGGTCTTATCTGTATCAATATCATCTGAAAGAGAATTGGACCCATCAGACAATGGGGTTCAGCCTACTGAAGATTGTTCCCAGGCATCAGCTTACATGGCTGGTGAAGATTTCAACCAGAATAGCCCCAAAAAGAAAAGGTAAATGAAGATGTTGATTATACTCTTTAGTGCTTTATGCTTGAAAAATCCATCTCATTCATTTTTTTTTCCAATTAGCCATATACTAAGCTATTATATGCAGGCGTAAGTCAGAGCCAGCTGGAGAAATTGAGGGCTGCAAACGTTGTAATTGCAAGAAATCAAAGTGTTTGAAGCTGTAAGTTGAAATAAAATACTTTTTTTTATCTTCTGTTGCATCAAATACATCAGTTTACTATATGTGCATACCATGAAGAACTTTTATCTATTTTTGTTTGTTAGCTATAATGAAATTTTAATATAATAGGCTTGTTAAATTGTACTGTACTAATGAACTTTACTCTAAATTCTCGTGCAATATTTCGACCAGTTTGGTAGTCTCATATTCTCTTGGATGGTTTTTTCCTTCTGTAGAATGTAAATGACTTTTGACTAGCACTTTGGAGTCCATTATCTATGTTTTAGTGGTCCTTTTTATAGTCTGCAAATATCGTTTATTTCCTTTACGTTTTATACAGTAATGACTTACAGTTTTAGTCTTTTTATTACATGACCAAAAAGGAAAAGAAAATGATCATACTGGCTCTGAAATTAACCATAGTACTATTTTTATCAGTTATTGTGAGTGTTTTGCTGCTGGGGTCTACTGCATAGAACCCTGCTCCTGTCAGGAATGCTTCAACAAACCTATTCATGAAGATACTGTTCTTCAAACTCGCAAGCAAATTGAATCTCGCAACCCTCTTGCATTTGCTCCTAAAGTCATCCGGAGTTCTGAGTCTGTGCCTGAAGTTGGGGTTAGAAGATAAATCGAATTTAGTCTTTTGCCGTTGTAACTCATAAGCAAATTTTAAAGTGTATTAATTATTGTCTTCTTGCAGGATGACCCAAACAAAACTCCAGCTTCAGCACGGCATAAAAGAGGGTGCAACTGCAAGAAATCAAGCTGCCTTAAGAAATATTGTGAATGCTATCAGGTTTTTACCCTTATTATATCATGTATATCTCCAGTTTCATTTATAATATGAGTATGAATTACATATGGTTGTTTTCTTTTGAAGGGTGGTGTTGGTTGCTCCATTAGCTGCAGATGTGAAGGATGCAAGAATGCATTTGGCAGAAAGGATGGTAAGCTATCCCTTACATTGCACATTATTTATGCTATGCATTGCCAATCAGTACCATAAGCTTTCAATTTGACTTGTACGTCTGTTAATTCCTTTTATTAATTTTTTGTTCAGGTTCCACTACTATGGAGATGGTCGAAGGTGAGACAGAAGAAGAAACAGAAACAAGTGACAAGGGTGTGGCGGAAAAAGCTATTCAGAAAACTGAAATTCAGAATATTGAAGATCATCCGGATTCTGCTGCTGTCTCAACACCATTACGGCTTTCCAGGTTTGATACGCCGAGCTTTTTTGTTTTAGACAGAAAACACGATAAAATTAATCTCTTTTTTGTTTTTGACAGCAAACACGATAAAATTAATCTCCCCCGTTATTGATTGATCTTACTTCATTTCTATGGAACAGACCATTGCTTCCAATGCCCTTTTCATCAAAGGGAAAGCCACCAAGATCTTTCGTTACAACTATTACTGGTTCTGGATATTTTGCCAGCCAAAAGCTTGCAAAACCAGATTCTCTTTGGCCTCAATCTAAGCCTTTTCAGACTGTTCCAGACAACGAAATGCCGGAGATTCTCCGTGGTGATAGCTCTCCTATCGCGTGCATCAAAACTTCTTCTCCAAATGGCAAGAGGATCTCTTCTCCTAACTGTGAAATGGGATCATCTCCAAGTCGCAGAGGTGGCAGGAAATTGATATTACAATCCATTCCTTCATTTCCTTCTCTCACACCTCACCCTTAGAATGGTTACAATTTTCATTGTAAGTTAGCCATCACCTATTTCCCGTCTTTAGTAATGTTTTTAGTTTGTTCCTTGCAGTAAAATTCATGCTTTAGATTTTGTGTATATTGAGGTTTGTTTTACTTTGGTAATAATATTATGTTGTGTTTCTTCCATAAGATGTAGTACTATTCATTATTCAAGTGATGGTTATAATCATTCCCGGGGTTAATCTTTACGTTTTTCTGTTATGATTTTGGACATTTCATTATGATTAAGTTCCTAATGCGACTTGCAATTTCAACAACCAAACGAGATGTATAGTTCTCATCTAACAAGGTCTCTCAAGTATACATATGAAGCCTATGTTGACTGAGTAATCATGGAACAAAACAACTGACAACAAATTGTGTTCTCATACTTTAATATATGTGTATATATATCCGCCGATAACGAAGGATCCAAATCCTTTGATTTTAAATACATTCTCTCACTCTCTATAAACAAAACAATTGTTCAAAGAAGTCAAGTTTTCTTGCTCCTAAAGACTAACTAAATAGACTA
The DNA here is from genome assembly GCA_037974875.1 of Cicer bijugum. Classification (NCBI taxonomy): domain Eukaryota; kingdom Viridiplantae; phylum Streptophyta; class Magnoliopsida; order Fabales; family Fabaceae; genus Cicer; species Cicer bijugum. Next base: position 716,243 of record JBBPBT010000152.1, on the reverse strand, counting down.
ATGTTAACCCTAGGAAGATAACAGAATCACTCGAAGCACTCTTAACCTAAAACAGAACATTCACCAAAAATAAATATTTTGTAGATCATTTTTAATAGCCCCTAAAACTTATGCTGATAATTTAAAGTTTGGACTCAAGCTATAAAAAGGTCAAAATGAAGTGATTTGGGGAAGATATACGCCACTCGAATAAAACAAGTGAACAGTTTCAGATTTGATTTTTGTCCCTTACAATGTGACCGTCCTTGTCGAGAAACCTCTTCATCTAAACGTCCGTGAAGGAAATTTATCAACCATTCAAGTCATGATGAACAGTCATGTTAACATCTTCATCTAAACGTCCGTGAAGGAAATCAATATTAGGGGTTCAGATATAATCTTGAATGTTTCAAGAAATCTGGTTTTTAGCATTTACTAAGAAGGGGTTGTGTATCAACTTTGTAACAATCACCGATAGATCTTATAATCGTTTCAAATATAATATAGGAAGAAACAGTCATTCATTTGGTTGAGGATTGTATGTGCACTATAAAAGCAACGACAAAGTAGAATGATTAGTATAAAAATCTCAGTATGATTTTTTTTGTTTTGTTTAATCTCTTGATATGTGATTTTCTGTTCATTAATTTGTATCTTGATGATTGGAGGTATAATTGTGAATTATGTTTAAAATTAAATTTTCCAATTACTTAATTTTTCTATCATCCATGTATTCCATTAAGCACAATTTTGTTTGATTCAATCAAACTATCTTCTTGTATTTAAATTATTTTTTTATTGATAACATTCAAATATCTAATCAAACTCTCTGATGCAAATAACTTTTTACCATCACATTTTATTAAATTTCCGTTGTATTAAAAAATCTATAAAAAATTTGGACTCTATTTAACACCTTCATAAATTCAAGGTTTATCTCGATTAATAAATTAACATACTAATAATAATTTATATTTGCCTATTAAATAAAACTTGTCATAGTTTTGTGGGGGAGATTAAAATGGCAGTGTTAGGGCTACTAAAAAATGAAAAAACAAACTGATTAATTATGTTTGTGAAATGTGGCTTGATGGGACCAATATATATAATAGATAGAGTGCCTTTTCCACAACGCCTTTCTAATTGAAGTTGTAGATTTCAAAGACAAAGTTGGTGAGGGTTGTTCTAGTCTCGGAAGCAAGAGTTAAATAATTAATGAAATAAGAAACAATGTACATATATACACGTGTGTAAATATTTGTGCCCTATTCTTCATTTCCACATCAAATTAAATCTTAGAGAAAGAAGGGGCAATGTATGGACTATAGAGAAATATCACATCATTGAAGATGGGGTCGGTGATTTTCAACCACCCCAAATACTTTTCTTTTAAAAGCATTTAAATTTTGTTAGGTAGTAAACATCAAATAGTGCCTACCACCTAAATAAAGAAGGTGTATATCAGAGTGGGCTCAATATTGCCTTGTAAACATAACATTGTTGACAAATAACCTATGGGTTGGGATGACGATATTATTCATATATAGAATCAAATATTTTGACCAAAATAAATATAGAATAAACTATTACCTTACTTTAGTCTTTAAAGGGTTACTTCCTCTCCAAATTAATTTTTAAAGCATATAAAAATAACAGGTAATCTCTAAAATATTTCCAATCTTTTCATTTATCTGTCTAAAATATATATAGCAATTCATCTATGATATAGTTAATTTGTCTTATATGTAAATTGCTATAATAGTCCCTTTAGAATTTATGTATAAATATCATTTTACATATTTTATTATAATATTATATAGTTATGTCGTCACTTTTTTCTTTAAATTTTTTTTGAATTTATTTTATTTTATTTTTTTGTTTTTTCGTTTGATTCTTAAACAATTTGTTCATTTTTCTTTTTGTCTTTTTCTATTCAAAATTCGTTATTTTTCATTATTTTTTTATTTCATTTTCTTTTCCTTTGAAATCTGAGTTAGAATCATCTCATCATAAAATAACATTAAAAATACATAAGACAATAGGCATTAAGGGCAACATGTTTACCAACAAAACTTTACTAAGATCCAAGACTTCTTCAATGATATGATATTAACTTTATTTTAACATCAACAACATTCTTAAGTATGAAAAAGATGGAGTCAAGTGCCTTATTCAAGATCTCCTCGTTATCAAACTCAAGAATATATACTATAAAAGATTTGTTGAAGATTTCTCAAGAACACCAACAATATTTAGCGACAAAATATTTTTTTTAGTCAAATTGACCTTAATAGTAAATGCAAACAAAGATCATGTATAATAGTATAGATTCTAAATTCAACACTTACCAACAAAAAAAAAATTGTTATTGTAGACTCGATTCAACACCAACTACAAAAAGGAATTGCATTAAAATATTTTTTGTTCTTATTTCAAGAGAATAATAAATCTAACAAAAAATTCTTAGTGAGTGTATTTATGGCGTTGAATAATTTTTTAGGCAATATATTTCTAGCATTCACAAAATATTTTTTTTAATATTATATCATTCAAAAAATCTTTTTTTATGATATTCCGACAATCCAAAAATGTTAATCGATATATTTTTGGCATTCAAAATGAATTCTTGTATTTTCTTCTCTTTAGATCGTAAAGTTTAATTTTTTCTTCGATTGAAATATTCATCCCAAATTGAAAATATTAAACTGCATTCTAATTTATAAGATTGATAAAATTAATTTATGTTAATTGTAAATTAGTTAGATTAATTGCAACTAATACATAATAAGATTTTACTATCAAGAAACGAAGCATTTCATGTAAATGAAACTTAGCAAAATAAAAAACAATTTATCTCTTAATTTTATTTTTTGTGATGTCTTCTCTTCTTTTCCCAAATATAATCTTGAGTAATGACATGTTTGGCATCACCACCACCAAGTGACCCTTCACCATAAGTATTTCCTTTTTGGTTCAACTTGATATTGCGAATCATTAATTATATAGTGGGGGCACCTTCTCTTTCTAACCAAACACCTTGACTAATGACTGTCATCATGCATGTTTCATAATACTACTACACTCAATAATCTCTCCAAAGCCATAGAATTACGTCTATAGTATATTACAAAAGATAAGTATTATATATATACATATAAAAAAATATAAGTATTATACGAAAGCACTTAATTTGAAATAGTAAATATTTGTTTCGGTTTTACTAGAGATCTTAAATTTAAATTCAGTCTTAAAAATATTATATTATAGTATTAAATTTATTAAGAGATAATTTTATCATTTATTATATTTCTATCCATCTAACTCGAGGGATAATATTTGATTAAAAAAAATCGTAGAATTTGTGTTTTCTTAATGCATTAGACTTTACAAAAGACAAATTGTTCCACTCCACCATTACTTTGGTTTAGTATCCCCCTTTATTCCAATTGTTTTAAGAATAATCATTCTTGAACATAAAAACTTGACACAGTATATTATACAATTTATGCTTTTTTGAATAATTTTTTCTCTAAACACACACAGCTGAGATGTAATTTATACAGTATTTTATACAATAGACTATATGTGTATGTGATGTTCAAAAGTGTGTCCAAATCAAAACACTCTAGGTATTGTCAAATAGGAAATTAGATGAAGGTGAAAGCAACCAATGATTGGTGTCATATTTAACACAAGAAAATAAAATAAAATAATGGTGGTTGCTATAAAAATAAAATATCTAGAAGATGCTTTAAACAGTGGACGTAATTTTAATATTTTTATTTATCTTGTAAAGGACACTCAATGATTGAAAATGAGTTAATAACTATTTGTTTTCTGAGTAATAATATAATAATAAAAATTTACCAAATCAAGTTTAGATGACATTAAATAGATTAATCAATTTCTTCTATAAGAAAAACAGCGAGATGTCTTTGCAATTTCAAACTACCTACTTATATGGGTGCGATGTGAATTATTAAAGGAAAGACACTGCAAAATTAACTAGGTGATTAAAACATAATGATGATGATTTTGGACCCCGTTAATTAATGTTGTTTGAAATGATGGATTCTTGTTACTATGCATTCACACGCATCCCTTACTTAAAGGACACTGTAATGTAAATTATAATAAATTAATAATTAATAATTAATAATTAATAATAATAATAATAATATCTCTCTAAAACAATAGAATTATATTATAATAAATTGTAAACATAAAATTGATACATAGTACTTTTTCTGTGTTGTGTTATGTCTATGTCTGTTGTCCTTTTTACTACAGTTGATGAGTCAATGCCGACACGCTTCTAAAATCCCACTTCAAAGACAAGAACAATACAATACAACATTGTTCTACTCTTCTTTGTCTTGTTGGAGATTGAGAATATGAAGGTTTTGTGAAAAGCAACTTCTTTTTTCTTTTTCATCTTCTGGGTCATCATGATCCCAATGTCAGATTTTATGATTCTGGGGTTTGGTTGATCCAAATTCATTCAAAGATACATACTTTTTTTTTTGGTTTTCTTCATACCCTTTTGCTTAATGTTTCTGCTGATTTTTGTTGCTAGTTGTTCATCAGTGTTCAACTTCATTCACTTGGTAAGTACTTGATCTCATTTAGCTATTACTATTACTATTACAAGAATAGGTTTTTCCTCATGATCATAGAAACTATACTTGTTGGTCGAGGGCAATTTTATCTGAAAGATGAATTTTTTGGTTATGTTTGGATTTTGGAACCCTGCTTTGCAACTTTTGATATGATTTATCACCATGAATATGGCTAGTTCTACTTTGTAGTTTATAATTTATGCTATGGTTATGGTTATGCCTTTTGTAGTTTAAAAAGTTTTTCTTTTGGATACAAAAAGCCTTAGCTTTTTTGTCAACTCTTTCTTGCAGTCGCCTTTAGATAAAAATTGTTGTCTGAAGTCTGAACATCTTATTCAAGAAGTTCCAAACTCTGATAAACTGAAGTTGTGTCCAAGTTGACAGGTAATAATACAACATCAATGTTGAAATAGTTTATAACTTTCTAATGGATTTCTCATGAATCTGAAGCTGTTTGTTAAATGTACTACTTTGATAGGTACAAGAAATGGCAAAACAAACCTGAAGAGTCTCAAATAAGAACAACACTAGTGGTGGAAATTCTATACTTTTGTACTCTTTCTTGGATCAAATATTAGGCTTTTGCAAAATCAAAACCACTTGTGTTGTTGTTGCTTTTTGCTGGAGTTATGGCTACCTTGTCACAATCTGAGTCTAGACGTTTATATTCTTGGTGGTGGGATAGCCATAATAGCCCAAAGAATTCAAAATGGCTTCAGGAAAACCTTACAGGTTTGTCCTTTTTCCTCTATATGTATAATTCCGCTATTGTGAATGTGATAGAGGAATCTGAATATATTGTTGAACTTGTGAAGTATCTGCTTTATAAGAAAGAGTTTAGTTGTCACATTATTCCTGGTAATTTAGTTCACATAACAATGATATCAAAATAACAGAACTTGTGTTGCATTTCTAAGTTCAAACTAACTTTCCACGTCAATAGACTACAGATAGAAATCCCTTTGTAAAATATCATTCAGGTAGCTTTGGCTAGAATGGATAATTTGATAACCAAGCTCAACTTTATAATATTTGTGACTCATTTATCAAAGTTACACCAGAATTCTATAATTTATTTCAATAAAAATCAAATAAATCATTACATGTGAGTAATAGGATAGTTGCCTGTAGCACTTTCTGATTCGCATCTCTGAAAATCAGATCGTTGCCACATTAATCAGTCTTCTAAAAATTTGTCGCCAATGCCGTCCAAGATTAGTGTACTGTCATCATGTTAGTTCTGAAAAGGTTTTTTATTCAAATTAGTCTCTCAAAGATGCAATTGTGTCACCAAATTTGTTCTTTTGCTTAACCATTTTAGTCGTTATATGTACAACTTTAGTGATAAATGTGTATCTTTAAAGGGCTATTTTGGTGAAACATTCTCTGGAGCTCTAATATAATGAGTAGTGTCACTCCAATTTTTTAGTGACTTATTTGGTGACATAAATATTTAGAGGACTAATGCTGTGACACTATATTATTTGGAGGACCAAGCCGTGGTTTTATTTTATCAGAATGTCATATCAATCTCTACTCGCATGTTTCACATAAACTATATACATGACCGACTTGAAGTTCATCTTTTGGCTTCAAAATGAGTTGTTTTATTGTCCTATTGTAAATTCCCTAGGGTTATTTGATTAAAAAAAAAAAAAAACCACTCAAGTTTAAAGTAAAATTTTACTGCATATCAATGAGACCTGCAATGCTGTATGGATTTTAATGTTGGCAGTAAAGAGTTGACAAGAATGTGTGCTAAGTGTTGCAGAGATGAAAATGTTAAGATGGATTAGTGCTCATACTAGACAAAATATGATCGGGAATGCAAATACTATTATTAGAGATACTAATATAATGGAAGAAATTTGTGATTTTCTCTCTAAATCGTGATATTAGAGAGAAAATCATGATATCTTCCATTGTAGAAAAGAAAGTTGAATCTTACTTTAGGTGGTTTGGACATAATAAGGGTGTTGATTGGTTCATGTAGCAGACTCCACCTAATAAAATAAAACTTGGTTGTTGTAAATTCTCTAGGGTCCTAAAGCTTGCAGTTAATCTTTTCACCACACCTATTATTTATGGTGTATGCTTTTTAGCTATTATTACTTATTTGGTGGTTTTTTACGAACTCGATGAATGAAGCCCCATACTCTAACTCTTACAAGCTGAGCATGACCAAATTTCTGTAGTTTCCTTTGGTCAATTCTTTCCAATCTATCATTAGTTGTAATATCTTTTGATAATCAAATTTTAAATACATTTTGTCATAAACTCATAATGTCTAATTGAGATCACCAGTCTTCTACAATTAATTGTGATACATCAACTACCTGACAAGAATAATATGTATGCTATGCATGTTGTTACTTTGAGCCAACATAATCATGGAATTTGAAGTCGTTGTGTTAAACATAAATTAATGATGGATATTGAGACTCAAGCTTAAATTTATAAGATCCATTTACGCATATGGTTCTAACCTTTTTCTTGGGTATCTGTTATTGAAAAAATAAAAAGAAAGTGGAATTTGAGACCAGCAAATTAGATACAAGATTAGATGTTCGTCTATATCTGTTGTCATTTATAAAAATGAAATAATCATAAATAGTGAATCACAGTCAAAACATGTTTGTCATGGAAGACTAACACTAGTTATCTGCAATTTCTTTGTTTGAATATTCACTTGATCATCATATAAAAGCACATAATATGGAAGTTGTATTTAACAAAATTTCTTTTTGAAGAAGTGCCAGGCCATGGTGCCAACTATAAACACACTCACTCAGAAGACCTCTTAAGGTTGAATCAAATTCATTTATTTTTCATTGTTTAGACTCACAGTTCGTGTGGAGTACACTAAGAGGTCTATGAATGCTAAAATATGTTCTCTGCAACAGACATATAAGAAATTACATGAAAATGGGATCAAAATATTGGTATAACTTGGAAGTTTGAGTTCATTTACTATAACCTCAAGCAAAATAGGTTGCCAAAGATCTTATATATGATACGCAGAGTTTTTATGATTTGTGAAAGATACTATCCATAGGGAAATATAACTGATCTGTGTCCATTCCTCTATGGTTTATTCCATTAAAATTTAATTGATGTTGTGTTTATTCAGATATAGACACCAAAGTGAAATCAATGATCAAGCTCGTTGAAGAGGAAGCAGATTCATTTGCAAGGAAGGCAGAAATGTACTATAAGAAGCGGCCGGAACTCATGAAACTAGTAGAGGAGTTCTATCGAGCATACCGTGCATTAGCAGAGAGATACGATCATGCAATGGGGGAGCTACGCCATGCACATAAAACAATGCCCGAAGCATTTCCCAACTCAGCGCATTACATTCTGAATGAAGATTCACCATGTGATTCTTTCGGCCCCGATGCAGAACCACACACACCAGGACCAAGACCAGGAATGGCCCGTCCAATTCATCGATCAAAAAAGAAGCATTCAGTGGCAGCAGAAAATGAAGTTCAAACCGTAAGGGAAGCCCTGGCAAAAGTGCAATCCGACAAGGATGCTCTCTTTCTTCAGTACCAGAAGAGTTTGGAGAAGTTATCCGAAATGGAAAAAGATCTTAATGAGGCACAAAAAGATGTTGGAAGCCTTGACGAACGAGCAAGTAAAGCTGAAATTGAAGTTCAAATATTGAAGGAATCTCTGACACAGCTAAAAGAAGAGAAGTATGCCGGTGAAGTTCAGTACAATCAGTGTCTAGAAAGTATAGCTAGATTGGAGACAATGTTATCTATGGCTCAGTTGGAAGCCCAGGGATTTGATGAGAGAGCTACTAAGGCGGAAATTGAAGCCGAAAATCTAAAGCAAGAACTTACTAGATTGGAATCTCAGAAGGATACCGTTTTTCATCGATATAAGCAGTACCTTGAAAAGATTCCAATCTTGGAGAGCAAGATAACAGTTGCTGCGGAGAATTCCAGTATGCTAAATGAGCAAATTGAAAGAGCAGAACTGGAAATCAAAGCATTGAAGAAAAATCTTGCTGAACTGAATGAAGAGAAAGAATCTCTTTCTGTCCTTTACCATCATTGCCTGGAGAAAATATCTAAAATGGAGAATGAACTTCTGCGTGCCCAAGAAAATGCTGAACAACTAAAAAACGAAGTTGAGAAAGGAGTCGAAAAACTTGAGAATTCTGAAAAGCATCGTGATATGTTGGAGAAATCAAACCGAAATCTTCGATTAGAGGCTGAAAAGTTACTGCAGAAGATAACATTGAAAGACCAAGAGCTTCAAGAGAAGCATACTGAGATAGAGAGACTGCAGACTGCGATGCATGCGGGGGATTCTCACTTTATTCAAATTGAATCAGGTTTGAAGACTCTGCAGAATCTTTACTCTCAATCACAACAGGAGCAAAGAAATCTTGCTTTGGAGCTTAAATATGCACTTCTGCTTTTGAAGGACTTGGAGCTTTCCAAACAAGGTTTCAAGGAAGAGGTGCAAGAGATTGTGGAAGAAAACAAGACTCTGCATGAACTTAACTTCTCTTCCACTAGGTCATTAAAAACACAGCAAATGGAAATCTGTAAGTTGAAGGAGATCAAAGAGAAACTCGAACGAGAGTTTGCTGTAAATGCTGAAGAAAGCAATGCCCTCGGACGTGAAGCTCATCAAATAAAAGATGATATACAGTACTTGAACGAGAGATATCAGGCTATGCTGGAACAACTACAGAGTTTAGGTTTGAATCCTAATTCTTTTGCGGCATCTGTAAAAGATCTACAAAATGAGAACTTAACGCTGAAAGAGGCCTGCAAAATGGAACACGGTGAGAATGAAACTCTTCGTGAAAAATCGAAGGATATGGATGAAATTTTGATAGAAAACGCCTTTATGGAATTTTCCATGTTAAGACTGGTTGATGAGTTTGATGGATTAAGAGGAACAGTGAAGGAAATTCAACAGTTATGCCAGGTTCTCCAGGAAGACAAATCCGTTCTTGTCGATGAGAAATCAAATCTACTTTCACAGCTGCAAATTATCACCGATGGTATGCAGAAGCTATTGGAGAACAATACCTTGCTGGAGAAGTCCCTCTCTGATGCAAAAAATGCGTTTGAAGGTTTGAAGTCAAAATCAGACGACTTGGAAGAATTCTTCAAATTGCTTAATGATGAGAAGCACTATCTTCTAAATGAAAGAAACATGTTAGTATCTCAATTGGAGTTGGTTGAGGCAAAACTAAGTAGCCTGGAAAAGAAGGTTAAAGAATTAGAAGAAAAATATGTAGATGTTGAGAAATACAAAGAAAGTGCAGTCAATCAAGTAGAAGAACTTCTTGCTTCAATTTTGGTACAAAAAGAGGAGCATTCTAATCACAAACACTCGAGCGAAGCCCGACTGGTGAATTTGGAGAATCTAGTTCGTGTACTTCAGGAAGAACAACGTTCGGGGAAGATAGAATTCGAGCAAGAATTTGACAAAGCTGTTAATGCTCAAGTTGAGATGTTCATTTTGCAAAATTGTATTGAAGAGTTGGAGCTGAAGAACATGGTCTTGCTAACTGAATGTGAAAAGCTTGTTGAGGCATCGAAACTTTCTGATAAAGTTATCTTGGAGTTGGAGAGTGAAAATCTTATGCAGCTTATTGAAGAAGAGCTATTGTTACATGAAATCGGAAAGTTTAAAATGAGTATGCATAAAGTGTGTGAGGTTCTTAAGATTGATTCAGATGGAAGGTGTGACGATGGAATCAATCAAGAAGATATACCAATACTGCATATATTGGACAAAATCGAGGACTTGGAAAGTTCTCTTCTGAAAAGCCAAGAGGAGAAGAAGCAGCTGCTTGTAGAGAATTCTGTCCTCCTAGCTTCACTTCAGCAGCATCAATCTGAGGGAGAAAAACTAAAGTCAGAGAAAAAGATCATGGAGCAAGAGTTTGAGAACATGAGAAAGCAGAATGCAATCTTGCAGAAAGATAAAGTTGAACTTCTAGAGGAGAACAGGCAACTGAGGATTGAAGTGGTAAATGGAAAAGAAAAAGAAAATACATCAAAATCTACTTTGGCAGCTCTGCATGCTGAGGTATTGGATTTGCGGCAATCAAATGAAGTGTTTCAAGAAGAAAACGGTAAGATGCTTGAGGAGAAAAAATCATTGCTTAGGAGTGTTTTGAACCACAAAGATGGAATGTCTGCGGCTGAAGATGAGAACATTGTAGTCTTCCATGAGGTGCTAGCTCTAAGCAACCTCAATTTGGTTTATGAGAACTTTCTTACTGAGAAAGTCGTCGAACAAAGAGAACTTTGCAAACAACTCGTCAATCTTAGCAATTTGAACAATGACCTCCACCAGGAACTTGCTGTGTTGGGGAAGAATTTTGAGGTGAAAGAAGCAGAGAATGTTTATCTGAATGAGTCAACTGAGAGGATGGAGAAAGAGCTAGTGGAAGTCAAAAATGCAAATTGCTGTTTAAATCATCATGTTGAAAATTCAGAGAATCTTCTCAAGAAGAAAGAGGAAGAGATGCTTGAAATGGAGAAAAGGCTGAAGGCTGCAGAGACATCGAATGCGGAGTTTTTTAGATATATTGAGGAGCTGAAGATGGATCAAGAAGAATCAAGACTGAACACAGAAAATCTAGACAGGCAGATTCTTGAACTATCAGAAAACTGCATGTATCACAGAAAAGAAATTGAACACCTTAATGAAGAAAATGAAACTTTGCAGTCTCGGATGAGAATACTGCTTGATGAAGTAGAACAACGCAGGGCTAAGGAAGAAACACTGAATTTAGAGTTGTTGAATAAAACAAATGACTTCAAACTTTGGGAGGCTGACGCTGCTGCATTCTATTTTGATCTTCAGATGTCATCTATTTTTGGAGCACTGTTAGAAAGCAAGGTTACTGAGCTTACTGGTGTTTGCAAGAAACTTGATGATGAAAGTTCTGCAAAAAGCTTGGAGATTGAACACATGAGAGAAAGAGTCAGTTTACTGGAAACTGAAATTGGAGGACTGAAGGGGAAGTTATCTGCATATGTTCCAATTGTGTCTTCTTTAAAAGAGGATTTGGCATCTCTTGAGCACATTTCCTTCCTTTGGACAAAAAGAAATTCTTCTGTAGGCAACGGAGCACAAAAGGTACTCCCTCTGTCTCATATTAAGTATCACATTTGGAATATTTGTTTATCTCATATTATTTTAATAGATATGTTAGTAAATAAAGCTTATTTTTTCATAGAAATTATCAGACTTGATGATTTTCTTAAAAAAGTGTGCATAACCTTAAAAGACACTTAATATGAGACAGAGGAAGTTGCATTTTGTTTTATCTTTTAACCCGATATTGTGTACTTCAGTTTTTATCTCTTTTCTTTTTCTCTTGCCAAATAAATTTCACACTTTACATATATGTTCTACTTATACATGTATATCATGAATGTTTGTCCAGGATGTAGTGATTGGTACTTGTCTCCAAGAACATAGGCACCAAATTTTAAGAGAAGATGAAATTGTGTTAATACCAGATGGTGTTTCAGATTTGCGGACATTGCAGATAAGGCTTAGAGAAGTAGAAAAGAACATGACAGAAGAACTTGAAAGACGCGTGAAGCAGAAAAGTCTGGCCGCAGAAGCGACTAGATATTCGACTTTGGAAGTTGCCGCATATCCGAAAATTGACAGCAGAAAAAAGGTTACGAAACTTAAGGAAGAGAGCATAACTGAACACAATGTATGGAGAAAAAGGCCTAAAATTAGGTTATTGATGAAAGACATTGCTCTTGATCACAATGCGGATGATCCACAGTCCAAGTATTGGAAGAGAGATCATATAAGGACTAATGATCCTGTGTTAGAGTTATGTGAAACTCGTGAACGAGGTTCTACTCCATTAGAGGATCATGCTATAATAAGCTATCCTTCAGAAAATTCAGGAAGATATCTAAGTTACTCCTCAGAATTGGACATAGAGAAGGAATTAGGCGTCGACAAGCTCGAGTTATCGAAATCTGTAAAAGAGACAACTGAAGATAACAAGAGGAGGATCTTGGAGAGGCTTGCATCAGATGGTCAAAAATTAGCCATTCTTAAAATGGCTTTGCAAGACATGAAAAAGAAACCTGAGGCAAAGAAGAAAAGCAAGCAAGGAAATAATGACATTGAATATGAAACAGTGAAAAGACATATAGAAGAAGTTGAGGAAGCTGTGATGCAACAAGTAAGTATAAATGATCAACTGGCAAAAAATGTTGAAGAGAGAAACTCACCTTTGGATAGGGATACAAGAAGAGTTGCAGAACAGGCACGAATAGGTTCCGAACAAATTCGACGGTTGCAGTTTGAAGTGCAGAACATCCAATACATATTGGTGAAATTGGCTGATGACAGTAACAACAAAGCGAAAAACAGAATCTCTCGACGAACAGGTGTCATGTTGAGGGGATGCATCCAAATTGGAAGGAATAATAGCAAAAGGCGCAGGAGAGCGTGTTGTGGATGGTCAAGGCCATCAACTAAAGAAGACTGAGTCAAAAAAAATTAAAGACAGTATGGTTAATGTTGTAAGTACATTGTTGTTCATTTGGGATGTTTCTACAACTGGCTTATCAATGCTTAATTTAGAGATTGTCAGTTTAGGCTTGTCTGAGTTCATAGTAACTTCCTTCACGTTTGCACTGTATGTTTTAGCTTCCAAAGAATTCTACTGAGTGATTTATATAAAGAAATGCACTATAACAATCAATAAAACCCAACCAGCAGCTGGTTTGTAGTGTACTCATCTTTTTGGAGATATTTTCATGTTGTTTTCAGTTTCAGTGACTTAAACTATGTGTTAATACTAAAAGTATCATTCAACACTCCAATTAGTCCTAGAAAATTTGTTATGTGTGTGTATGTTAATCTAGTCCCTAAAATTTAATTGTAAACAGTGGAACAATACAGGAGTTACAAAAATAATGTGTTATTTTAATAGTATACAATTATAATAGTCTTGTAAGTGCAGCTCAAATAGTAAAAGGTTGCGAAGACATTTGATATTTTAGGGTGCGAATCAACAATACCCTACTTCTTCGGACTTAGTGTATGTGTTTCGGCACTTTACACTTTACTCTTTAGAATAAAAAAAAAAAGAGTGAAATTTTAGCACTGCAAGTGAACAAAGTGTTCCCCTACATTAGTCAACTAGTCAACTATGGCTGGCAGAAATTCCAATTCCTTAAATACCCTTTTCTTGCTTTATCCAAACTCCAAGTATAGATACATCTCTTCCACACAACTTCCTTTCAAGGGCACTTTTCTCTTTCCATGACTTAATAAGTTAAAAATCAACAAACACCATCAACACTTGCATGCATCCAAATTAATACAGAACACACAACTGCTGTAATGGAAGAAACTTCAATATCTTCAAAACCATGTGCCATAGAAGAGAGCATCATAGATTTGTCCCAAATCACACTCCGACCACTTCATCTTTCTGATCTTGATGATGTCATGGTGTGGACAACTGATGAAAAAGTGGCCAAGTTTTGCTCTTGGGAAACTCACACCACCAAAGATGATGGAATCAAATACATTGAAAGAAAAATAAATAATAATAAAAATAAAAATAAAAATAAAAAGGTTCTATGGTGCAAAGCCATATGCCTTAATGATCATGCTATTGGCTTTATTTCTTTGTCTTCAAGATCACCTCATGATAAAAGCAGGAACAAATCTGCAGAACTTGGTTACGTTTTAGGATCAAAATATTGGGGTAGAGGGATTGCCACATATGTTGTGAAACAAGTGGTTAAGGTTGCATTCAGTGAGTTGTCATACTTGGAGAGAATTGAAGCTATGGTTGATGTTGAAAATGTTGGGTCTCAAAGAGTGCTAGAGAAAGCTGGTTTCCAAAAGGAAGGTGTACTGAGGAAGTATGTGTTCTTGAAAGGAAAGAGTAGAGATATGGTCATGTTTAGTGTTCTTGTTAATGATCCTAAAGTATGAATTATTATTTGTTTGTAGAATCATGTCTATAATCATAATGTAAAAGGTCATAGGAAAGTTTCATCCATTAGCTTCAATATTTTCATCTTGTCATATGTCTTGGACTTGTTGGCCCCCAAGTTTGTCATATAAGTTTCATTTCATTTGAACTCCTTAATGCCATTTAAGTTTTTTACACCGGAAAATACTGCTCTATAAAATGTGTCTAAAGCTAAATATAATTGGTATATTATAAAATCTGAAAAATAGAATTATTATATATTTGATAATATTTTTTTGAATTTGACTAGATAAAATTTAAGTAGAGTGGATCATGATTCAATCTAAGGTAGAGAAAAAATTTATAGCTTATTGAACACTTACAAAGAAATTTACATTTATCTCTCTATCAAATCCTTAAACTGTTGAATCGAATATATATTTTTATTACTAGATCAAACCATTAGAATTATTAAGAAAAGAGTGTGAACAAAATTAATTCAAAATTTATACTCTCTTCTACTCAAAATAATAGAATTAGTTGATATTTTACACATAAAGAAAAATGTATAAATAAAAGAAAA